>JAOVYW010030362.1:0-10086 GCA_025775045.1 Hiodon tergisus
GGCACGGCACGGCATCCTCGCGGTTGTCCGTTTGTCCAGGGATTTTCGGTATTACCTGCGCACCGTGGTAAAGTGAAGCGGCAAGTGATGTGTTTAACAGGAACTGAACAGCAACACGCTAGTCAATCAAAGGCCAGTAATTAGAGTTATCGAGGATTAGGAGAGGATGATAATGAGTTAATTATGTTCTGATGTACCTCATCCGCCTCCATTAAATATTGAGACGTAGCTATCCGCGGTCTCCAATCTGTTGTGCTCGTTCTTTCATTGCGGGATTGTTGCTGGTGACATTCAAATGTTTAATTGAGTAAGACAATGAGATATTGGTATTCTGGGGCATTTAAACCAATTAACAGAATACGCCAATGTGTGATCTGCGTAACGTATTCATAATTCGACCGCTAGACTCGCGTCTGTCAGGTTAATTGTTAGCAACTGTTAGCAATTACGTTATGGTGTTAATTATGTACTAAACATTGATTGATTAATTGTGAGGTAAATGGGTTCATCTTGTCACTTATTTTTTATTTTTTTATTTATTTTTTTTTTAGAGGCGATTGGGTGAGCTAACGGGAGCTTTTCTTTAAATGCAGGCATGAGGCGGTGGGGAGCTATTTGGCGAGAGTTAGAGAAAGACGCGCTTACGGAATTATTTAAGTATTTCTCTCCTTAAACACACTCTGTTTTTCTTTAGGTAGCAAGTACTGGTGGGTGTTTAGCCAACAACCAGACACCTGTAATTTTGCAAAGGGATGCATGGAGCCTAAACAGGGGTATAACCCTTAGTCATAATTTATATGGTTTCGTAAATAAATTGTATTTTTTTAATTGTAAATTTGCCTGCCTGGATGATATTGGGGAAGGGGGAATCTAAAATGCATTAAAGGAGTGTTCTGCAGGAAACCGAACTTAAGGGAGCGCCTGGCTCAGAATAGCAAAGCTTCTCCCGAGACGTGATTAGTGCCTATGATTACAGAATTATTATTTAGTACCTGGGAATTATTGTGAATGATACAAAACGGATGGCTTCATTAATGGGTAGCGGTGTGGGGCTGACTGCAAATCAGCTTCGTGCATCAACAACTTGTTTTGCTTGTTGATCCTCTGAAAGATGGGCTTTGAGTAAGTCTTCTGGCCGTTTTGTTCGTTCACATTATATTTGGTTAATGGAAAAAGGTTCAAGGGCTTCTGGTTCTCAGACATTGCTTCTCAGTCTCAAGTCATGTGCCATGTCCTTAATTTATGAAGGTGGGGATGACGGGTGTCTTTTGTAGTTCATTTCAACAGGAAACCTTCATTTGAATTAATTTTAAATAAATGGACTCTTCTAGGGTTTTTGGTTTTGGTGAATCTGGAGGGTTATTTTTTTTTTTTTGTCCTTTTGTCCGGGTGAACTTAACCCACCTCTTTGGTCCACTTGAGTTTGTGTGCCTGTGTTTCTCTGAACACGAAGTCTACCATCACAGAGGGTTTTGTTTTGCACTTGCCTCACCTGTTATTTCACCCTGGGGCGTCGTTTATACGCGGATCATGAGGAAAGTTTTACCGTCTTCATAGCACAGACATGTTTGTGGTTAGTTCCAAAGAGTTACAATTTCTTTTGACTGGGAAAATTGTTGCCTTGCGTAGTCACTTACATTAATGGTGTTGTCTAAAGTCCTGCCTCCAGGAAACCCCTGTGTGCTTGGTTACTTTTGTTTGCTAATCAAATATATCGTTTCCCCCCCAACGTTCAGCCTGCTGTGTCCAGCTAATGGGGTGAAGTGTGTGACTCCTACAGTACTCTTAACCAATGGCGAGAGCAGCTCTCCTCTCTGCCAATACCCTGAGCTCCTGGGGGTGACAGGAGCCCTCTCCGTTAACCCGTTGGGTAAAGGTATGTGAAGCTAAAACACCAGGGAAAATGTGCCTGGAGGCCCTTGGGCCGGCATTGGGATCCTGATATGGCGTCTCTCAGTACAGTTCTCTGAGACCTTTTTTCGCCCAGCACCGCAGCATAAAGGTGACCCCACGTCAGGTTTCGCTACAGTGTGTGCCGCCCCTTCCCCCACCTTGTGTGCTATTATGAGTGCCATTATTGTGCCATGCCAGAGGTGCCCTGTCTTTCAATCCCGCACCTCATCAATCATCCGCCTGGGTTGCCTGGATAAGCCCAGGTCCAGCTGACTAAACACAACTGGGACCCGCGGACCAAATGTACCCAGGTCCAGCTGACTAAACACAACTGGGACCCGCGGACCAAATGTACCCAGGTCCATCTGACTAAACACAACTGGGACCCGTGGTCCAAACGTTTACTTGGAAGGGTGGGGCACTGCAGGCTGGCATGGCCCCGGGCCCCCGTGCCTTCTGCCACCCGTTTCCACGGGGCCTCCAACGCCTCCAGCTGCCATAAACTCCCAGGCAGTCGGAATGCTCCTGTGCCGCACCGTGGCATATTGTTTGCTTTTTGCAAGTTCACAAGAATGAATATGCAGTTGTTGGCATTCCCATACGTGAGGAAATTATACAAATAGGTTAGTTTTTAACATCGAATGTGATTTACCCGGGCTGAAATGAGTTGTGGTGAAGGTATTTTCACTTGCGATTTAACACCTTGGTGGAGTATGTGTTAATCTCAACCGCAATCCTGTAGAATCCGTCATTGTAGCAAGACATCTGCCTAACCAGACAGTATGACTTTTGGAAAGTGTCTATTTCAAATGTCATTCGAACCTATCGTCTGTAAAGTAATAAAATCTGTTCCTCTCGTTTCTGCATTCAACTGCATTAAAATTGTCACAGGCATTTCCCTAACATTGCCTGACTTCTAAATACGTTAATATTTGAAAATCTGCGATGTGCTGGTTTGCAAGCTGGTGTGGGTCACGTTTCCTCCTTTCGATTTCTCGTATTCCTTGAGCTGATGCCCGGCTGCTTGCAAACTCGCCGTGTTCAAAGTCACGTTACCAAACCCAGAAATATGTTTTTTAAAGAGCGGTAATAGTGTGGCTGTCATAATCACTCTTAGTAGGAAATGCATGCAGTTCTTAATAAATCAGCCCCGTGTGTGCACGGATTGGCTGCAGTCAGGAGGTCTCAGGCATCTGAGAAAACCAACATCTGCCAGAGCAGCGTTTGTTTCCAAGCACCCAGGTATTCAGAAATACAAATGGCTATTTTAAAAAGCGTTTTTAGTACCTTCCACTAGCTCACTGGGAGACGGGGTCTTGTGATGGTTAATCTGCCCTTCCATGCAGACGTGGCCAAGAACATAATTATGGGACTCCTGGATTGGTCGGGGAATATGAGTTCCCCGGGGGTGCTGGACTGGAACCTCCTGACGTCTTCTCATTTGTAAATCTGGCCTCTCTTCTGAAGGACAGCTTCCAGTCCTTTACACTCTGCAAGTTAAATGTGATAGGAAGCATCTGGAAGGAAACGGGCAGTTTAAAAAAAAAAAAAAAAAAAATACAGGGCCACCTACCTCTTCAACCATCGTTATTCCTTTTAATGGTCTTTAGGTCTTAGAGTGGTCCCACGTTCTTCGGCATTTGAAAATGCTGCGTGAAAACATCTGATTCCCTCACCTCATTACCAGTTATCTCCAGCTGAAAGGTTGCAACCTTACTTTTTAGTTTAGTATAAGTAGTTGTTGTTATTACAGCCCAAACCAACTGGACAGCAAATGCCAGACAATAAGCCTCTTCTTCTATTATGTATTCCATCTTATACATTTCCTACAGTGCCACATGAGATGAGCACACAACATTGGAGTTGGCACAGTGAACACTACAAAGGGACCAGCTTCTAGAAAGAAAGCAGATCGAAGAAGCAGTCGAAGGCACAGACGTAGGTTGGCATGGCCCACAATTGGCAAAAACGGCTATGTCGCTACGGGGGTTCCGAGCAACGCTTTTGTTAAGTGCCGCAATGTTTGCATGACAGAAATATATTTGTTTATTAGTGCAAGCATGGGTGAAATACAGGGAGGTCCCCTATGACCTGGAGAAATTCAGGAAGATTTTCTTTCCTCACATATTGACTCACACAAGGCCTGGTTTGTTTGTTTAACTTTTCACTGGCTAAACCACAGTAGTTAAAGGTAATCCATTATTAGCTGTTTGCAAAGTGCATAATCTGCAGCACAATTAAGGCAGTAAATGTCAGTTCCAATATTTGAAGTTGGTATCAGCAAGACTTCATTTTCATTAGGAACGTGGCCTTTACAATCAAAAGGCTACTGCCTAAGACATTCAGTGGCATTTGAAGAGGCTTTTCTGGTGCTTTCTGTGCAATATGAGGTTAATTACTTCTCAATAGAATTTATTGACTGCCCTTTATTCCCGAATTGTAGACATGTGGCAGTTGAATCTTTGCTCAATTCATTACGAGCCATTTTGTCCTAATTTTTTAGAGAGGAACTGCCTATCGAGGGTTTCACGGTTAACGTCTTGAATTGTCCTTCTTGGCTCATTTGATGAAGACGAGGGTCTGGAAGGCTTCCCATAGCGCATCTCCTTGTCCTCCCAGAACAAAACCTGCCACATCGATCTCAAAGCCACGTAATGGTAATATCGGTGGAACCATTTAGAGAGAAGAAGAAAAAAGAGGGATAAAGCTATAAGCTCTCGGCGTGAATTAAATGACGGAACTAGGAGGAGTGATCAAATGCACTTTGCACCAGCTGGCAGTGAACTACCCATTGAGGCTGGGGAAAATATGTGTATTATTGAACAGATAAGTGAAGCCGGGACCCTTTTTACAACCCTTAACATTTCATTCTGCACAGTCCTAATTTAAGTAGGAACACCTATCCAAGTAAAGGCAAGTGTCCATTCTTTTCAAACCGAATTAGCTTAATGTGCGGAACGCTAATTAGCCACGCTTTTCTCACTGGCCCCCGAGCAAATGGGTCTGTTTTAATTGAAAGGCTTGTTAGACACCAATGTCAGGCTGAGGCAGCGCAGAGGTGTGGGAGAGTCGGCAGGGAGGCAGAGGGGGCCGCTATCAGAAGAACAAAAAAAAAGGATAACATTTATCTTAGAGCTCAAGCCTTCGTTATATGGGCACAAGTCTGACGAGGTCCTTTGAAGCTGACAGAATAATTAAAAACATCGACCCTCTCTCTATTCATGAGCGAGGGAAAAAAGGGCCCAGATTTGCATTTTGACCCCCTTGATTCAATGCTGCGCCTACCCTTTATGCACAGCAGTCCGCTGGCTGCAGAAAGACATCAAATGCCACTGGTTTGGAAGGGTGCAGAGATGTGGAGTTGAGGAGAGAGATTAATGACTCATTTTCTATTCATTTCTTTATTATAAACAGTTTCCATTTTGAACGGAAGGATATTTAAATATCCAAATTGTCTGCTAGGTGGTGAATTGCCAGGTAATTGCCTACTGTCCTTGTCAAAGATCTCAAGAAGTCACAGTAAAACTTCTGTGGACTGACACTGCAGGTGAATGCCCTAAAGCTCTGCACTGCCAACACACTGAATTATTTGTATTAGATTATTTTATTTCAACATTTCCCATAGCCAACCGGGAATAAAGAGGGAACTTTTTCCCTAAACAGTTATATTTAATAAAGAGAGGGGAGAATGAGCTGCTTCTTGGATGCGAATGGAAAACACTGAACACGTTGAATCTTTGGGTTTTATTCACTTTACTTCGTTCAGAGAAAAAAGGCAAATCAGCTGATCTTCCTCAGTGATTAATATTGTAAATTAGACCCAAGTGTGAGAATCTCATTGCTCCCTCAGACTGTTAACAAGTGGATGAAAATGCATTCTATCTAGTCATTGTTTTTAAATCACCCTACCCTGAAGACAATGGGTAATAGCTATGATTAGTTCAAAAGAGAAAGAGCTAAAATAGACTTTTTTTTTAAAATCTTCACCTAGTTCCTGTTTGCGTAATTAATTTGTGTTTGATTGCACACATCTGTACTGTATCTGTAGCTGAAAGTACTTTGCCTCACCAGGCCTTAATGTCTCCCTGGATAAAGCATCTGCTAAGCGGGTAGACAAAATGAGTCCTCATCGGTGGTGTCAGAGAGCGAGACGTGACTCAGCTGGTGGCATGTGACTGTTTCCACGGCAGAATCCTCATTTGAAACAAAGCACGGCATGCCCACTCTATCATGTGACTGGGGAGTCGCTGCAGCAGGAACCGTTTTCATTGGCTGCCTATGGAAAGCCTCTGCACTCTCCTTCAACGTGCGTGTCACGAGTGGAAAATCACCGACCCTTTAGTATTCCCAGGTGAGTCCACCTGATGATGAATGGCAAGGGCAAAAAAACACGGCCAAACGTTTGTGGGACGCGCCTTTTCCGCTTTTGCTGCTATTTTAACCGTTGCTGACAGGTGTATAAAATCGAGTGCACAGCCATGCCATCTCCATAGAGAAACACTGGGAGTAGATTCGCCCGAAATGAAAAGCTCAGTGAAAAAAGTGTCGCTGTCGTAGGATGATACCTTTCCAACGGGTCAGTTTGTCAAATTCCTGCACTACTAGAGCTGCCCCCAGTCAACTGCTAATTTATTTTGTTAGTGGAAACGTCTAGGAGCAACCACAGCAGCAGCAGCAGCAGCAGCAGCATCAGCAGCAGCAGTGGGCCACACAGGCTCGCAGAACGAGGCAGCCGAGAGGGGAGGAAGTGTGAAGCGTGGAAAGATCGTCTGTCATTGGTTGCAGCACTCCCAACCGAGTTCTTAACAGCCTCTGGAAGCCTCATCGGCACAAGATCGGTTTGTCTGAAAAATGGTTTTCCATGCGCGAGCGGCCGCGCACAAACGTGAGATCTCCATGCTCAATACCAAACGTCTACTGGGGTGGTTTAAAGCTCGCCGCTGTTGGACTCTGGAGCAGTGGAAACGCGTTCTCTGGAGTGTTGAATCACGTCGCACCATCTGGCAGTCTGACGGGCAAATCTGGGTCGGGCTGCTGCCAAGAGAACACTACCCACTCAAATGCATAGAGCCAATGTCTGGTGGAGGCCATTTGGTTAATGGTCTGGGGCTGTTTTTCATAGTTTGGGCTAGGCCCCTTAGTTCCAGTGAAGGGAAGGAGTCCACTTTTTCGTTTGTTTTAGCCATATGTTAAATAAACGTTGAGGATGATAAGAGAGTTAGACCCTGTTCATACTGGATTTTTAGGCTGGCAGAGAAGCGTTATTTCACATGTGAATGATTTTTCAGAAGTGTACAAAATTCCCTGGACCAAGGCGGGCTTTTTGATGCAGGCTAAAGTTCTTTTGGATAGTCCATCTGTGTAGGTGCAGTTGGCTCAAGTGGTCTTTTACATTCAAATTATAATGTCAGTTATTATCAATTAGTCGGATGTTTAAAGTTACAAGTTTGGGGTTGCAATTGATCAATTAATTCACTTATATTAGTAAATATTGTGTTATGTGGTAAGATGATTTTGATCGATATTTGAATGAAATGAAGTTAACACAGACTATTTGGAAAAAAAATGTAAAAGAGTTTATTTTAGGGTTAACAGACAAAGCGGACGGACCACACGTTTGAAGGAAAATGACGGCGGGATTGGTCAGCCACATGTGGAGTGGATTAATGTGCACGAAACAAATAACTGGTAAAAAGACATTTTACGGAGGTTTGAATTAAGCAGTTATGAGATCAGCCCATGTATTGTAAAAGGTTTAGTGAGGGAAAAAGCGTACCGAAGAGCTTTATGTTGAACAAGGCAGAGTTACTAGGAGTGCACAGCTTTTAAGAAACCATAGACAGGTTCAAATTAAACATTATATATATATAAAACATACATATATATAAAAAATACATACACATACATATACCAAGATTATACAAAGCCTTACATGGAGGTGTCCTGAGGTACTGGAATGCTACAGTTTCTGTTCTGGGACGAGGATTCGTCTGAACCTCTAAAACATGTCTGCTAGAAGGAACAACAGAGTCTCGTTTCTTCTGGAATGGTGCAGGGCTCCGATTCAAGGAATTACGGTGGCCCAGTCTTGAGAGAGCCTTTCGTTTAATTTAACCCTGCCGTTTCACATTATTTAAAGTAGTATCAGCAAAACAAGGGATGAACACCGAGGGGAAATGTGAAGCGTGTCTGACTATTACGCATTTAGTCGTATTAGTTTTGTCTTGTCTGGCCAATCAGGACCCATCAGATTGACGTTGCCCTGGCTCTAATGGATACAATGCTGGCCCTACCAGCGGGACTGCTCATGAAATTGCTTACCGGTCAGTTGGACTCCTTTTGGCCCAGTTTGTTTTGTCGACATGTGGTGTTTGCAGACACGGGGACATGATCTGTGTTTTTTTTTTTTTTTTTTTTTTGAAGATTTCACTATATTGGTAAAACAAAATGGTTTTTTTTCTGTTGTATGTCAGTTAGGCCCCCACAAAATTTGAATTTATGTTTTTATTGTTACATTTCCGCAATGATAAACATACCTATTGAAGTACAAGTTTTTGGTGCCAACCAAGGGCGCCCTCTTGTGGATACAGTTTCATTTAATTTTAAATCAGGATTTCAAAGTTAAATTATACTTTACGGAGGCAGATGCTTTCATATCCGTTTAAACCAATGATTAATAGAATAAAACGAGCATCCAGAACTACTACTCAACAATAAGAGTGCAGGTTTTTTTTTAACTAGTTCTAATTTAAGTACAATATACACAGATTCAGACCTGCTTCAATTTTACTGGTGGTTTAGAAACATGGTCCCATAATATCGGGCCCGCTTTAGTCTAACCACAGTAAGGTTTGTAAACGTTTGCAGACAATACTGAATATATAGGAACTATTTTATTAATTCCTTAAATTTCTTTCAATCTACGCAACAATAAGACTGTTAGGAAGGTAAAATCCCTGCTGCGTTTGCACGACATTGTCCTTTATTTGGTTGATCGAACATGGAATATCCTCGTCAGGAATACAGGAGGTCTCACTTAAATGCAATGAGCCGTCACTCCTCTCTCTTACCGGATTTGTCTTTAAGCATAATTTTAATTTCATATCATGCAGCCTACATTCCTACCACATAAGCAAAAAAAGCACCCGATCATGTTTTAATAGCATGTTTAATTATTTTCCCCCTTAAATGCGGATAACGGCGAACGACAATTACCGATGATGTTGAGGATCATACGTTGCTATGGATTTTGATAAATGCTTTGTCTAAGCAGTGACGCGTGGTTTAAGACTTGTACTCAATTTATCATTGGCTTTTATGTGCTTAGAATAAAGTCTTGACATAACATTTTTTATAAATATTTAACCACCAAAGCATTTAAAAGGATTTGATGAATTTTTCCAGAACTGTTGCGGAAATCAGTGGTCCGAGAGGTACTGCGCCAGTGGTAGCATCCCAAGTGAATCCACCTGAAATATAAATGACTTCGGCTCCTCGCAGGAGTGGAAATAGTCATATTAATAAAGAATGTAAGTGACCAACGGTCAGTGAGAGGAGACACAGAGGTCAACAACTCAGCTTCCCAAGTCAGCAATGGAGAATGACTTCCTATACCGTACAAAATCAAATGGAACGCTTTTTAAAATCAAACCTTTTTATTAATCGTGTGTGATAAAGCACTAGTATATCCACGCTACATCGTTTCATCATTTATATGTTGCCTCCATAGTGCACAGGGCCAATGAGGTAGGGATTCAAAGCTCGCTGTGGAGAAGGATCGTGGCTCTCCTCATGTTCTTCAGCACTGGAACGGATCACAACGTTACACTGCGAGGGGCTTCTTTTCTTCAGTACAGTAATCAGAAATCTTTTCAATCTAAATATCATGGCACAACGCGCATCATCCACAAAAACTTTAGTAGACTTTTAGTAATTTATTTTTTTGGTGGATTTTTTTGTTGATTGTGACTGTATCAGTACCGGTCCCTTTAAAAGGCGTGTTAATTTACTAATCAGATTAAAGTGCCTCTTAAGTGAGTATTTGTAAATAAGTAAATAATATTAAGACAAATGAAATGTGCATTCTCTTGGATTGCGTTATTGATCCGAGCCGAGGGAGGAGGGAAACAGCGAGGAAACTTGCCTTTAAAACGAGAAAGAAAGCTTTTCGGCGAACACGTGAGTAGTGCTTAT
>JAOVYW010030362.1:13787-29499 GCA_025775045.1 Hiodon tergisus
AGTGTCTGTCTTCAATTGTGGGTTGTCGATTAGCTGAATTGATGGATTGTTAATTTAGGGGTAGTGAGGCCGACCAGCTCTTAAATTGCGGGATTGAATCCAGTAGGCTGTCTGCTCGTCTCCTAGTCGGGGGCATGTAGGTTTATCAAAATCATGGGGTTTGAATATAAAATAATTTACAACTTGCCGAAGAAGTGTGTCATATACTATTTTAATTTCAAATTTATTCGGTAGAGGCACAATACATTTTTAGCTCTAGACGGTGTGTACCGGCCTGGATTGTTAGAAATTGCTATGGGCAACAGCCACGCTCGACTACGATACTTAGTTTGCGCATGCGCAGTAGAGAGGATTTGTGCATTCTGGGAGTTTTGATGAAACAACAGAACAGCGATATTTTATTCGGTTAGGATCAAAAGGGGGTCCTCTTACCTCTGCCATGAACGAAGCCGTGGCTAAAAAGACCCAGGACACTCTGGGAAAAGTAATTAAGAAGCCGCCCCTTACTGAAAAACTGCTCAGCAAACCGCCGTTCAGATACCTGCACGACATATTTAGTGAGGTAAGAAAAACAATTCGGCTACAAAATATTAACAGTGTCAGTTAGGGGTTAGGCGAAGAGTACTCTTTTGCGATTGTAACATTATGTGGTTGGCTGAAATGCTTTGGTGAAAATAAAGTGTAAAGTTGATTCTTCAGATGTTTTCTTGCTAAGAAATAATATAAATTTGACAAGATTGGGTTTGGATTAGATGAGTGTATCTGGATATTACTATTATTTTCTAGTTTTGCGGAAATGTTTTATGTATAAATATGATGCAAGACATGCGTTCACGCTTCTAGATCTAGATTCACTTGCATTTTCTATTTTAAATTTCAAATTGTATTCGGTAGTGGCACAATACATTTTTAGCTCTCGGCCGTATGTACCGGACTGGATTGTTAGCCATTGCTATGGGCAACAGCAGAACTTGACTACTATGCTTAGTGTGCGCATGCGCAGTAGAGAGGAATTGTGCATTCTGGGAGTTTTGATTGTTGAAACAACAGAACAGGGATATTTTATTCGGTTAGGATCAGAAGGGGGTCCTCTTACCTCTGCCATGAACGAAGCCGTGGCTAAAAAGACCCAGGACACTCTGGGAAAAGTAATTAAGAAGCCGCCCCTTACTGAAAAACTGCTCAGCAAACCGCCGTTCAGATACCTGCACGACATATTTAGTGAGGTAAGAAAAACAATTCGGCTACAAAATATTAACAGTGTCAGTTAGGGGTTAGGCGAAGAGTACTCTTTTGCGATTGTAACATTATGTGGTTGGCTGAAATGCTTTGGTGAAAATAAAGTGTAAAGTTGATTCTTCAGAAGTTTTCTTGCTAAGAAATAAAATAAGTTTGACAAGATTGGGTTTGGATTAGATGCGTGTATCTGGATATTACTATTACTTTCTAGTTTTGCGGAAATGTTTTATGTATAAATGTGATGCAAGATATGCGTTCAAGCTTCTAGATCTAGATTCACTAGCATTTTCTGCTTGTGGATCTTGATGATTAATCCGATATCGAGTAATGCTAACGTTAGGTAGCTTTCTAGCGTTTTTCGTTGCTAGGCACTCTGTATGCAAAAGTAAACCAAACAATACTAAATCGTGCTCTATTTTTAAATGTATTAAATCGCAGCATGATGTGAGATAGAGCAGCACTTTTACAAACAATATAACACATATCTAACCTTAGCAATTAACAAACTTAATGTTTGAAAAAACATAATGCAAACGAGCGTGTCTGGGTTAGATAAGATGAGTTGGATCACGATCTAAAGGTTTACCGGGCGAAAGTATCGAGGCTGTTAAGCTTCTCATATATTTAGCTACGTAACTGGCTAGGCTGTCTTTAAACAACGAGGGCATGACGTTTTTTCTCCTTTATTTTTTGTTGTAAAAAATAGTGTAGCGTTGCATGGTGAAAAGAAGTTATTCCTACGGTGACGTTATATTGAGTTTGCACAATAGAACATTCCACCGGAATGTTGTCGGTTGTCACTCAAGTTACTCTGATGTATGCTGAAGCTTGTATTTGATGAGCAGTTCATGTGAAACGCGTTTAGTGAGTAACATAGGATAGATACGCCGTTTGATATATTTAAATGGAATTTTTGTGTTTTTCTATGAAGAGAGACGTGTATGTATGTGTTTTAAAACGGCTATTGATTCCAAACGAGTGCAGTGTATATGTTTTCTTTTTGACCCATGTAGTATTCAACAAATCTATCCAAAATAATCTGAATTTTTACTCCATTGCAATAGGAGTATAAGTAGTTAAATAGTTGCATCGCACTGTACATCTTGCGAGAGATTATGGAAAGCTTCTACAGACATTAGAATAGGAACAGGTAGGGGGTGAAAGGACTTTGTTTTGTACCTTGGCAGAGGCTGGGTAGAGGCCTTGAGACAGACATAGAGTTAAGGCTCAGCAGAGATTATCCTCGGCAACATAGCCTTCATGATGAGGCTAGGGAGCACATGGTGACACATCCTGTGATTGACATCCTAAAGGTCACGCTGGCACAATGTCTGACATGGGACAAAAGGCTCTGAGGGAATTTTTTGCAGGACCCATTCATATACACAGTATACTTGTTATGAAGAGAGAGATTTGTTTAAGAATGAATCAGTGTATTAATTGTCTTTCTCGGTACAGCTTTTTAGTGTTTTATTCTTGTAACTTGCGTTTTGTCCATGCTTGTATTGTATTTTTCTTGCATACAAAGATGCTGATGGACTGGGCACTTTTGCTGTTCCAGTCTCTAAAACTTCCCCCAATTACTTTCTCAGTTTTTTCATGCAGTTAGTTAAGAATGGTTACCTTCAGTTGAAATGAATTTGTATTGCATTACAAAGATGCCGGAAGGGGCACTAAACTCCTATGCGTGGCCAGGTACTTTTATTATTACAAAATGGACTATCACATGTAAACAAAAAGGAAGAGTTTGAGATTGTGCACTGATCTGCCTCCCAACTGCTGTGTGGACCTGCCTGGTAGGTAGCAGAGGTGTGATTAGGGGTTGGGTGGTGAGTGTCTTCATTACTCTTATGTAAATGAGGTAGGAAAACCTGTCCGGCCAGCTGAAGTGACCCGTCCGGTGGCATTTTTGTTTTTGGTGAGAATTAAATGCTACTTGGTTACCTTTCGTCAGTACTTGTATGTGCTATAGAAAATGAGCTATAGAAAGCAATGGGGGTTGGTTTTGAAGCCATTGGACCAGCATAAGTGCCCCACCTGGCACATTTGTGTCTGTCTAGCGACTTAAAAAAATTAAACTTATGGTATCTATTCACCATATGTAAACGAGTAAAGGTTAAACTATTTTTTTGTTATATGTAGACCATGCTACAATTCCAGGCTGTAAGCAACTGAATTGGTAATATTTAGGAATACTAAGTGGTTTATGAAAACCTGAAGCTGCATTTAATTCTTATTAACAATTATTGTAAAGCAGTAGCAGAAATTGGCGACCAAGTTCATAGATAAAAATCTGCACATACATAAAACCACTCTTTGGCCCAGGAAACACATCTGGATTGTTAAGATTCATGTTAAGAAACAAGTGGCCCAAGGTGTTTTAAATCTAGATAATTCAGTTGGTGCTGCTAATGTTAGAGCGTGGAAGTTATAACAGAGATTGTCTGTTGGATTTTCCGTGGCTCCCGCTTATAATCGGCAAATGACGTGGGCTGGATTCGAGAGAGGCGAACTCCAATTTCGTAGGATTCAGCTCGGATAGGCGCCTTTACTGACTGAACAACTCGGGAGGGCAGTCTTGATAATCGTTTAGCACTGTTATGATCCTATGCCAGAAATCAGGTCCACCAGAAGCAGCTGTATTACAGTCCTCGGGCACTGACATGATAATCCTCGTTTTATTCACGCAGGTCATACGGACCACTGGCTTCATGAAGGGTCTCTATGGAGAAGCAGAGATGAAACCTGACAATGTTAAGGTAAGGTGCTGTCATGTGGATAGTATTGTGAGGCACCCTCATCATTCCCTTCCAATGCTGGTTTTTATGTATGTCGTTGGGCAAAACGGGTAGGCTCACGTTTCCAACAAGTCAGTTTGTCAAATTTGCGCTCTACTGGTGCTGACCCGGTCAGCTGTGAGTGCTGTTATTGTGAAGTGGTCTAGGAGCCACAACAGCTCATCCGCGTAGTGGTATGCCACGCAGAACGTGACTGCTGAGTGCTAATGGGTGTAGCGTGAAAACATTAACCCCATCATGCACCTCTGAGATCAGTGTGGAAGGCCGCCTGTGAGCCTGGCCTAATCGCCCGAGATCAGTACCCAACCTCAATAATGCTTTTGTAGCTGAATATAAGCACAGCAGTGTTCCAGCTTCTACTAGAAAGGCGCTGCAGAAGAGTGAAGACTGTTATAGCAGCAAGGTGGGAGGGGGACAACTCCATATTAATGCCCGTGATTTTGTAATGAGATGTTCGACAAGCAGGTGTCCACATGCTTCCTTTCCCTTTCCTAAATTTTAGAGAAATTAGAACATAATTTCCAAGGTTTTTTATTTTTTTTCCCTCACTAAAAACTGAATTTCGCTGGTTCTAGTCCAGTTAATGTCATTTGACGATTGGGCTAGGGGGTTGAAATCCGCAGGGCATCTTTCAGCTTGTTGAAAAGCAGCGTCTCCTGTTGGCTTCCTGGGGGCTGGCAGTGCCTCTGATCTGTGCCTAACCTCAGGTGCTGGCTGTGTAGTCTGTAGTGTTTAGAAGAGGTGGCTCCTGGGCAATCTGGATTGGGGGAGACCAATTGTATTTCCTCATTCTCCCTGTGCAATTTTGCACATGGCTATGAATCTGTAATTAGTGCAATTGCGCGGGGGGGGATTAAATAATGGGTGATTCTAAATGTTCAAATCAACTAACCCACCTGTTACTCTTCCCCCTGGTCTGCAGGATAAAGACTCCAAGATCGCATTCCTTCAGAAAGCCATCGACGTGGTGATGCTGGTAAGCGGGGAACCCCTATCAGTGAAGCCAGCCCGCGTTGTGGCCGGACATGAACCAGAGAAGACCAACGAACTTCTCCAGGCCATTGGCAGATGCTGCCTTGGCAAGGTCAGTCTGCAGTGGCAGCCACTGAACTATAGAAAGCCTCATTCACCATGCTAGCACAGCAGGTGGCGTAGCGATCGGGGGACGTTTACTTGGGTTTCAAGGAGGGCCTTGCTAGCATCAGTGTGACGTAGCGGTTACGGCATTATGTAAGCATCAGAACACGATGGGTAGCTGGTTCAGATCTCCACATTGCTGTTATATACTTAACCTGTGTACTTAACCTGCATTTCTTCATTAACTATGCTGCTATGTAAATGGATCAAATTCAAGATAAATTCATTGTCGCTTGTAATTTTTCCAGGATAAGTGTATCGGCTAAATGGCGTAATAGTTGTAGTATGGCACTAAGCCTAAATTGCGTCACTAAATGTCCAGATGTATGGGTAAGTTAAATAATAAATAGACATTCTGGATGTATTGTAATATATTAAAGTCCGTCTGCGAAGAAATTAGGTGATGATGATGGTAATAAAATCTGTTGAGGTCAATGCATCCTTGAACAGAAAAAGGATTAGAATTGCGCTACGTTCTTTCTGTTCAGTTGCCCAGTGACGATGCGGTCAGGCGGATCCTGTCGGGAGACAAGTCTGACCTCAAAGGCAGGCCGATCGCCTCCAAGTCTCGGGACAAGGAGAACCGGGAGCGGCTGCAGGACAGTGAGGTAAGAACGACTTAGTCCGTCAGCCTATGACTCGGCACTAATTGGATCTCTGGCGCCCTCCTGTGGCCGAGTTTTATCGGCGGATGCACCTGGCCGGGTCCAGTGTAAATAAGCGTTCCATTCGCTGTGCGATCTAGGAAGCACATTAATTATAAAACGTATCCCGATATTGCAACCCCAGAGCTTAGACTCCGAACACAGCTTTGCTGTCGTGCAATGGTCACAGTCAGTGGTTTTAATCTGATTTAGTCAAGACTTTTTTAAAACAAAATTGTACATACAATACAAGGTGGCACAATTTTTAAAGGCCTGGACTTGTAACCAACATGTTGCTGGTTTTATTCCCGTGGAAAAAAAGGAAAAGTACTGCCTTTGAGAAACCCAACCCGAATTGCTTCAGCAAATACGCAGCTGTGTGAATTTAGAGAAGTAAAAAGTGTACAGTTACAGTTAGCTATACACGTTTCCATGTGTAACAAGGCTTCTGTTAAGAAAAATGAATGAGGCTGATTACCGGCGAGTAGCGTTGCACACATTGAAGTCCGCTATATTGCACGTTTCTTGTTTTTAAAATGACTTTGTAGGAGAGAAGGGAGATCCGAGAGCGCAGCTCCAGCAGGGACAGAAAGAACCCTGACCTGCCCAAGGAACAGGAGAGCAAGCAGGCAGAAAACCGGGACAGGTACCGGGAACGGGAGAAGGATAAGAGTCGGGACAGAGTGAGGGAGAGGGACAAGGACAAGAGTCGGGCCCGGGACAAGGGCGGCGAGAGAGACCGGGACAAGGGCGGCGAGAGAGACCGGGACAAGGGCGGCGAGAGAGACCGGGACAAGGGCAGGGAGCCTCCGAAAGAGAAGGACGGAGACCGGGATAAACGCAGGGAAAGAGACAAAGAACGCGACAAAGAGGGCCGGCGTCGCAAAGAACCGGAAGAAAAAGCTAAAGAACCAGAAAAGGTGGAGAAAAAGGTATTTTTCTCACGCATGATGCTTTCTGATTAGTAGTGGTACGGTGGGCCTGAAGTGGAAAGGACAAATCGCTATCGTAGAAAGATTAACTAGTACAAAAGTGAAAATAAAGTGGAATCTGGACCACCCATCTGCACCACCATGGGCGGGTACATTTAATCTGCTGTTGAACCGCGCTCTTAACCACTCCTACTTTCTTAGGGCTTAAGGTAATCTAGAGACCATCGTCAAACCACTTAACCGCTCAATAGTATAAACAACACTTGCGTTACCATCGTCAAGTCAAACAAACTCAAAAGACTTCAATTGGTCAAATATTTACAAAAGACGCATTTACAAAAGACAAAAATCTCCCAGTATGCAAACAAGACTGAGACAAGATTTATCCGTTATTCAAAGAACTTTTTAGTTTTGTATTAGTGTTTCAGTATTAGTATTTGTTTTATGCACTTCAGGGCCAATCTACGCTCAATATTGGAATGACAAAATAAATTGCAATACAGATTAGTCGCTCAGCTATGATAGAATAGCAACTGATTAATTTAATGAATGATGTCTGTTTAGACAAGAAGCCCAGAAGAAACTCGGAACAGAAAACCACAGGAGGATCTCATCAAAAACAACAACAAGCCATGCCCAGAGGAGGTGAGCCTTTTTCATTTTAACACCCATGCCACGCGCAGCCACGTTTCTTCATACAGCTTTAGAATCAAACTCTTCGTAATTGTCTGCTATATGTGGTTGTGGCCAATTTAAGTGAAAACTTTCCATCAATCAGAAATGTAGTCATTAGTGACTATAGTTATTTTCTGTGGTTTATCTGGCATATGCTAGTTATAATGCTATTCCTGATAAGTGATTTGAGATTCGAGAACAAGGTTAAGGAATTTACGTTCTTGTCTCAGTTGGCTAGAACAGGACTGTAAGTTTACTGGTGTATGATGCATGTTTTAGTAAACATGGTACTTTGTGTGTTGCTGTTCACTGCTCATTGTTATGTGGGAATTATTGTCGTTAAAACTGTTCCGTCTCTTCCAAGAAAGCAGAACAACTTTGGGGGTTTTTTTCCATGGTAATTTGCTCCTCACTACCATCTGGTGGAATGATAAAGCAAATACCTTTTGTGTTTTTTGTTTGTTTTTCTGCTTGTGTAGCCAGCAGAGGTCTCTGAAACTCAGGTACCTCACCCATTCTAAAGACGAGATGTATTAGTTCACTTATATTTCCCAATTTTGTCTCTGGAGCTTTTCCCCCCTGATTGTGTTACTACTGCTGGCTTTGACCTTTACCTCCGCTTTGAGTCTCCTTTTTAAAGCCTGCACTCCACGGCCCGTGTGCACCACCTGTGAAGTCCCATCTGTGAAGTCCCACCTGTGCCTGCTTTGTGCCTATTTTGAGCCGGTCCGTTCTGTACCGTTGGATGTGTAGAGACGTGCCCTCTCGTTTCCCAGTCCTCCAACAATGGTTGTTTGTTTATCCCCGTCTTCAGCTGGATGGGCCGTCGAGAATACCACGGCCCTCGTCTGCCAAAGGCCAGAGACGGCGGCCCAAGCCCGCAGGACAGAGTGAGCACGCACAGTTGGAGCTATTTTTCAATGTGGGGTGTGCTTCAGACTAGATGCCAGAATAATTCATTCTTAAGGTTGTGCATAAGGGAAGATTTTGTCTCTTAAGTATTATGTTTAATAAACGTTTTTTCAGTACTTCAATTGTCAGTACTGCCTCATAGCGGAAAATGTATTTAAAAATGACAACTTTAGTTCAATAGTAGGCTAAAGTAAACATGAAGACTACTTGCGACTAATGAGTAAATATCTCCTCCTTTTTCAGATGAATCAGACAGTGATGGAGGTGAGTTTTCCTCCTTTTAGGCTCCCAGTTATTGTAGTAATACCCTCTGCACTTCTGAACAATGGCTGGTATGTTTTTGATCTGGTAATTGTACTCATTCATTCCTAATGCTGACGATTTCTCGGTGGTTCTCCGTACTGTGCTTGGTGCAGGGGGAGAGACGCTTTCTGCTGAGCCGCCGGCCCACATGGAGAACGGTGGTGTGAAGGAGTCGGTCCCTCCCCGGTCTACCCTCAGGTCAGTCCTCTGTGCCGGGTCTGGGCCCAGTTCTCCCCGCTCCGTATAAATGAGCATCTGAGCTGGGTTATGGCTACACCGGGGTGGGAGGGGTTTAACTGCTGTACCAGTTTGACGTTCTCTTCTTGTTTCCCCCGAGGATTAATTAATTAATTAATCTTTTTATTTTCTTCATTTTTCCTCATCGATCAGCCACGTTTTGTGGCTTGTTCAGTTCTCCTGTGTATTTCCACCCTCCCTCTACCAGGATTATTGTACGGGTGTTTTTTATTATTATTATTTTTTAACAAGAGCAGTAGATGTTAGGACTTGTGTGGAAACTCGAGGTCAGTGGAAGTAATGAGCGTGGCCTGTTCCCCTGCTCTAACAGGAGAATACCCCGGCCTAGCAGCGCTCGGCCAGCCCCTCCCCGGGCCAAGCGGCAAGAGAGCTACTCTGAGATGGTGCCTGGAGAGAGGTGAGGTTCTGCCGGGCCCCGGGGCCCTGTGATAAATCCTGCTGAGCTGACTTTTACTTTGGAGCAAGCTGCTTATCCTGAATTGCTTTGTTTAATGTCGTGCTGTATAAATGGAAGTAAAACTTTTCGGCTATTCGGGTCCCTTTGGATAAGCCCAAAAATAAAAAACTGCTACCAAATTTGTCCTGCCCGTATTGTGTTGTGCCAGTGCTTGTGTTTGGCGGGCCGCGGTTCTGTCCCTCTCCTCTAATGGGCTACTCTGCTCCTTGCCAGGCTGGGCAGTGCCAAGCCTTCCTCGGCAGTGATTGTGGAGGGCAAGAAGCTCTCTGGGGACGAGGAGGATGACGACGCCCAGTTTGTGGCTGAGGCTGTGCTCCCTACCCCAGACATGCCCGAACTGGAGATGGTGAGCGCATGTCCAGACCTGCTGCGTTTATAGAAAGGTCCGAATAACTTAAATCGCAGGGGATCTCTGAGATCAGAAGAAAATAAAACAAATTCACTGTGAATGGGCAGGGGGCGGTGGGGTGGAATGAATGCTGAATTGAGACCTTTTTCCAGTCCTAGTTGGAACTATCCTCACCTGGAATTCTTTGTTCCCAGGAGCCTGCCGCAGAATTAAAAGGAGATGAAAAACACGGTAAGTCTGTGGAAGCTTTTACGTATAATACAAAAATGCGTGATGGAATTATGGGTCGTTATGCTGTTGATTGTAAATGCAGTAACGGTTCGCTGATTTAAAGATCAAACGGTTTGTTTAGCCCCTTCCCTTGCCTCCGGGGATTTTAACGTGGAGCTCGTAAACGTCTGTCTTGAATTCCTTGCCTCTTCTTGTCTTCCATGTGTTATCCAACTGTCCCTCTCCAGGTGGGCTGGTGAAAAAAATATTGGAGACCAAGAAGGACTACGAAACGTCACCGATGTCTCCAAAGTCAAGTGACCGGGTAAGTTAAAGTCAAACCTGAGAATTCTCAACTCAAAAGGTCAGAATTTTTCACTAGGTGGCGCTGTGGTGACGGCAAGAACCTTTCATTTCACAACCACTACAATTTAACCACAATTCCTGTAATACTGCAGGGATTTGTTTTTTCTTCTTCTTGCAGTCTGTTATCTTAAGAAAGCTGCATTGGTAATGCACTGTAGAACTGTAATTTCGGGCTCCAAACCCATTGAGGTATTAACATATTTATTCTGGAAAAACGGTAAAATGAGAACATAAACACGCTTAACCCACACACAGTTTTCAACAATGATATATTTTAATCTTTGCTGTTCTACTTTGATGGGCTTGAGAATTTCTGGATCACAGCAAGGCACGTCTGTCTGGTAAAACCAGCATTCTTTCGAAAAACTGAATGGGGAAAATCTACAGCATAAAATATGTACTACTTAATACAACAAGTTTGAATGACATACGTGCTGGCTTAACTCAGATCCTTGGAGAGCAGAGTTTAGCAGAATTCTGGCCCGGCAACCTCCTGGATCTTACAAGTTAAGATCGGCCGCAGAAATTCTTTTCTTGTATTTACCAGCCAAGAAGCAAGTGGCAGCGGTCTAACCCGTTCATTTGCGAATATCAATAAAAACGTGTTCCATAGACAATAACTCATTCAGGACCCCTTTCCAACTTCACCATCCTAGCCAAACGGGCAACGTAGCTTTCTTTTTCCTCCTCTATGTGAAGGATAAAAGGACAGTAGTTGTGTATGTTTTTCATTGCATTTCCGACCTCTACTAACGTAACGCGTTGTTGACTTCACCGATCCGCTGTTTTATCGTGGAAGCAAAAACCTTGGGGTCCTTCAAGACTTAAGCTGATGCAGAGATGGAAGAATTCATGATACTTCTGGGTATAAGCAGAGTTGAATGGTCGGGCCGGTCGTTAAACTTTATTTACCCACGTTCTTATTTCACTATCCAGTGTGGAGGCTTCAGGCCTGCGTTGGGTGGTCCACCCTGCTGGCACGTGTGTTCTGACTGACACTGTTTTCTCCTGCCGCTCATGCAGAAACGGCGTTCCGTTACTCCGCTCTCTGCCCTGCGCTTTCCCAGAAAGCGGTCCGCGTTCCTGACCAGCAGGAATGAGCTGTCCGGAGCGCTGGCGGGCCCGTGACTCTGCTGTTCCCACTCTGGAACAGGCTCTGGGTCCGGCTACGGGTTCGAGGCAGAGAGCCAATCCCAGCTGGTAGGCAGAAGGTGGATTCCACAAACTCTGTGTGGCCCCTTCTTCATTTCAAATAATCAGATATTATATTTCACCCCATCAGAGGCATTTTGCATTTGGCTTCCTAATTACTGTAACCAAGCCTCATTAGTTCAATAAAATACCAATAGTCTGGATTCTTTATTACTGGGGAGGAAGGGAGGGGGCAGTTTACTTAATGTTTCTTTTCTCCCGGTGCACGTGCTGCTTGCCGTGCTTTCTAAGGACTAATGACTTCCTTCCTGACCTGAAAGGGTTGAGTGTCAGCATAACAGACGTTTCTGTTGTGTAATCGTGAGGATTGGGAAATGTAAATATTGAGCTCCCCCCCCCCTCCAAAACCCTGGACAGATCTGAAATTACTGCAGTCATTTTTAATTCTGAAGGTTTACACCATTTGGACAACATTCAAAGCTCTGGCATTGATCATTTAACGTGTGGCAACATGCAACCTGCCAGAACTGGTTCTCTTATCAACTTATTCATGTTCATAGCTGAACATAATGAGCTTTAATGATATTCATATTCAGGGTAGTTTAGGGAATCTCTCTGCCATCATAGTTGCCGTGAATCTCCCCCCCGTCATATTTTTTATCACTAACTGTGATCAGTAATACTGTGATATGATATATCACAGCTGACTGTATTAGGGTTGACTTCGGAGAAGTCCATATTTTATATTTTCTAAAATACCCCCCAAGTGAGTGACCATGGGTTTACATCTAGCATGTTTAGATATTGGCTGAGCTTAATACAGAATGTCTGTTCCACTATTGGGGATTAATATTAATGTTATCACCCCTGATTTTTATAAATGCCCTTACGTTAGAATCAAAAGATATTTTGTGTATTTCCATGCGTTTTGTCGCTAAAGACACTTTTGTTCGGACATAGTGATTCTTTATGAGCCAGTGTTCCTGCATGTGGCTACATTTCTGTTTGTTCTAAGTGATGTTGATGTTATATCACTGCTATTTCACCACATTTAAAGCCATTGGGAAGACCCTTCCTTTTTCTGTCAGTAGAAGCACTTCAGGTTTTCCAGTCCGAATGAGGAATTTTCTGTATATTTTTGGGACCGACCTTCTCCGTGACCCCCCAGATCACTTGTATATTATTTTAAGATACTTTTTTTATTTTTTTATTTAGAGGCCCAGGCCAAAATCTCAACCCTCCCCCACAGCCCCTTTACACCATCAAATTACCCTTGATGAAGGTTTGTGATGTATAAATAAACCTCATGGCACAAATGGGTCGCTGTTGAGTGAACAGCATGCAGGGGGAAAAGCCAGAGTCCTCTCTACAAAATAAAAGCCTCTCCCCTCTCCCCTCTGGCTTTGTCAGTGTCTGAAGCCTTGAAGGTTCTGGGGATGGCGACCGGTTTCCCTGAGCTCTAACCTCGGGTCTGTATTGTTAACGGCGCCGGTGGTGCTGTGGAAGTGAAATCTGGTCCTGGTAACTACGAGGTTTCCCCGGTCGCCGTAGCGTCACGGTTGTTCTCTTTGTGGAGTTATTCTCTTGGAGGCCGGGTCCATTGCGGAGGGCAGCCTCCGCATCCTGTTTCCTGGGGGTGATCAGCGAACCTCCGCCCTTCTCCTCACTCCACTGCACGCCTGCTATTTTTAATGATCTGGTAAGATGGAGGCCCGTCTTTTTCCCCCAGCGGAGGAAACTCCCATATGGTGGTCAGTTAATCTTCCCGTGGCACGGCACGTTGGCCCACCTTGGGAGTTTCCCCTGCAGCACCTAGTAAACTGCAGGGGATCCCGTAGGCTGTGTGAAGCCGTGTGACCGGGCTGTCAGTGGTGGAGCCATCCCTGTGTCTGTTCCCGACGCTCCCACTCGTCATACTCCGTTTGGACAAAGTATTGTAGAAGCTAGCTCAGAAAACCGCATGGGCCTAGATGTGCCTGGGGCTACAGTTGTACAAACAACTCCTGTCCTCTTTATTGCTCTTTCCAGAGAATTTAGTTTAGTCTAATGAAGGATTTTGTTTGTCTACCATTTTTAATGGGCCAGTAATAAGAGCTATGTCTTGTACAATAATATTTATTTTTCTCAAATTTGTTTAGTTTGGGGTGTTTTCCCTGTTTTGTAATTTTAAGAGCTTCTGTCTCTGTGATTTATTGTTGACCATGCCGTACCCGGTATATAAAGGTGAAATGACAATTCCCCAAGCACCGATGGAGGGGATGGCATTTTTGCCAACAAATGTTTCACTTTTTTGGCACAAAATATAATGTATATAGCATGTTCATTGGTCCCTTTGATACTAAATATCACAAGTCATTTCTGTGTGGTTTGTCAACATAGTACCATTTCTGTTTTTCAGAAGATGCTTTACAGCGTAGGTAGTTTTTGAGATTTTAGGGTAAGCATACCCGCTTGAAGTCCTCAATTTCCCCTTTGCTGCCCCCTTGAACTGTGGCAAACAATTCAGCGTTTTGTTCAGGCGTCGTTCTGAGCAGACGTGCGGTGTAAGCGGCTGTTCTGTGCTCCTTGGTTGTTCGTGCTTTCAGCCGATTCCCTGCACGCCACTCATTTTTCTTATTGAGTTATTCTCGTCCTCTATTAATTTTTTCCTCATGGATAGCTGAAAGGTTGTGTGCGTTTTTGTGCTTCTGTCTTAGCTTATGACCGTAGGAGCCACCTGCTCTGGCTTTGTGAGCACTGCATTTCCTGTCACTGTCTGTGCAAATAGGAAAAGCAGACCCAGTCGGCTGAGCTCAAAACAAATATTTTTCTTGGTTCCTGGTAGTAAAGAAAAGGGAAAAATAAAAGCGTGCTGGGCTCGTAGACCCTGACAAAGCTCCCTTTAAAGGTTTGATTTATGCCCAATGAGATCAAGTGCGTGCAGTTTCTTCGGGGTGAGATATAGCAGGACTGTAAACAGAGTGAATCCCGCCTGGCTTCTGCACTTGACATACAGTAGGTGAATGTGCCGGGCAGAGACGTTCTCAGGCGGGGGGGGAGAGCCACCCACATCGCAGACGGCCATTAGGAATCTCAATCACCCTCTTGCTAGAACACCAAAATAAAAGCGGCCTGCTCTCAAACGGTTAGACGTCTCAAGCAATGCGTGATTACTGTTTTCCTGAACTAAAATAATGAGGCTCGTAGCTTATTTTAAGAACAAAAAATAAATAAATTGTAAAGAAGATTACATTTTTAATGTAAGATTTTTAGTAAAGAGTATGTTTAAATTTTCATGGAGTTAAGGTGTGATTGCTCCTTCTTGGTGTAGTGTTATAAGAGTAATATTGGTTGGCCCAAGAAGAGTAAAGGCGGTTGTAGTGATGACTGATTACTCAGTAACACAACTGTGCAGCCTCAGTCTGAACTCTGTTTTAAGTGTGTGGGTGGGTGGGTGTGTGTGGGTGTGTGTCGGTCTCTGTGGTGGGCAAGCAGATGGAGGCCTCCTTGGCTAGGCTCCATACAAAGCTTGCACACCCAGCTGAGTAAACAGCCAAGGCCTGGTGTGCCAGGGTAGACCCTCACGTCCTGGGCTGATGGGTGACTGGGACATAGCAGGGCCCCAACCACATGCCACACACAAGACCTTCCAGCAGTGCGTTTATAAACTTCTCGCAAAGACTATATATCAAAATTCCTTTTTGTTTTGATCTTTATGTATATCGTTTGGTTTGTATAATTTTTGCCTAACATTTTAGTCTTGAAATGTTAAACCACTAAATGTAGTCTTTCTTTTCAGTACTTTATCGGCCTGCGTGGAATTCCTTTCAATTGTTTATTTAAGTTGGGGCTGATATAACCTCTCCCCCAAAAGCTTGGAGAATGTGTTTGGACTGACCACAGCACCAGGCAAACCCTCTCCCCCTTGTGCAGGACCGGTCGCTGGTGTCTGAGGCAGCGAGGAAGAAGGAGAGGGACCTGGTGTCCGGGGAGATGGAGAGGCTCCGCTCCTCCATCCAGACGGTGTGCCGCAGCGCCCTGCCCCTGGGCAAGATCATGGACTACATCCAGGAGGACATGGACTCCATGCAGAATGAGCTGTTGACATGGCGGCGGGAGAACCAGGAGCATGCCCAGGCCCTGCTGCAAGAGCAAAGGTGGGGCCTGGTGGCCTAGGGTGGGGCCTGGTGGCCTAGGGTGGGGCCTGGTGGCCTAGGGTGGGAAATACAGTGCCTTGCAAAAGTATTCACCCCCCTTGGCATTTTTTGTGTTTTGTTGCCTTACAACCTGGAATTCACATG
>JAOVYW010030382.1:3777-14549 GCA_025775045.1 Hiodon tergisus
AAATAAATAAATAAATAAAACACATTATAGTTATGTATAGAGCCATTAGGCTGTTACCAAAAGTTTGATTTAGTCAAAGCCTTAGTGTAAAACTGTCTTGAGTTTTTATAAAATATTAGGCCATAAATAATATTTTCTGCTTAAATGATGTGCAATTGAACATTAGAATAAAAATCTATGGAATAATTAAAAGAAACAAAAATATATCATTTTAAACTTATTTTAATTTCAATTTTTTGCAGTAAACCCTAGGTTTATAAATAACCATCCAAGTTCAACATATACAGTCAACATATTAAATGCACTGTAAAAACCTTTTGGATTAATATATGGATTATAACACGTTATTGGAAAACTTTATTTTGTTTTTAATTTCTCTCTATTTTCAATTGGAGAAACACTACACTTAAATGGCCGGAGTAACATACACTTATATTACATTATATGCATGTAAATTTGGGTAACGAAGAACCCAGATTAAAACAGAGAGCGCTTTAAATTAACCGTATACCGTAGCTGTTCATGGTCAAAGCTGGATAACAATCTCAAGACTCACAAACCTGTCTATTTTGAGCCATCGTCAGCCACTTGTCTTATGTATTACTGAGCTACCATAAGTAGTGACCACTCGCTGAACTTGCCGAAATTTCCTTGTATGAGCACTGAAGAGGCTTTTCCAAGTTTTCTGCAACGCAGGGACCACCCATTTGCCTGTCGATGACGTTAGACAGATTGCGTTGGCTGTGGCAAGGGGTTAAATTCCTGCTTTCACCCTACAGCTGTTACACGGGGGTGGGATAAAAATTCCATAAAAAGCCAGGCTTGTTTGGTAAAGACGGACCGAAACGCACTCATCCATCAGCCTTTGTCTAAACTACGCAGGCCTCCTGGCGATGACGTGTTCAGGTATGTAATCCATCTGTCTGAGAGCTACTGCGCCACCTTCCAGCACTGTCGTGAACGCTCAATAGCTCCTCATCAGGTTGAAGCAGCTTGGCGCTTCTCCGCCGACTACAAGAACTGGAAGACTCTGGCAGCAAACCAGATCCGCGAGGTGTTCAGAGCGCGCAAACGTTTCGAACATGAAACCGATATATAGCATTGAAACGAAGTTTACAGTACACTGAATTTTCATCGGGAACCCAGCAAGGCACTGACTGTGGATACACGCGCATACTCTTCCAGTTCTTATCTCGGCATATCAAGTCTGACACGTTGTATCTACAAATTTTATGTTTGTTTAGTTTAGAAACGCCACGATATAAGCCAATGAGGGGTAACAAAAGTAAAACGTATTGCCTGACACCGCACTGTGCGGGGGCGAATGTGACTCGCACTGCAGGCTCTAAACCAAATAATTTCATTCCGAGATTAAAAAACGATATTAAGGTTAACATTTTGTAACGGAAGAGCAGCAATATGCACGTTGTTACTGTATCAGGATGAACAAAATATTTGGCGTACAATTTGCAGAATCTGAATGGCGTTGAACAAAATTTTGACTACCTCCTAATCGCACTTGTTAAACAGGTGTCAATGTTTTGATTTGGTTCCAGAAAAACAAAAACGTACTTAATGCCTCTCCCGCAGTTCTTTGGTAATGTGACACTTAAAAAAATATATAATTTTATGTTTTTCTTTTACTCATAAAAAGCAAAACTTTATAGTTATAAGCAAATAGTTAAGTAAAGTGCCATTAGCGGGTTTCCAATGTTTTGAATTGGTCCCAGCATTCTGTCTGAACACAGCCGACTCTGAGTGGGTAATATCTAACCGTAAATGTAATCGTATTGCTGCTTTGTTACACAATTTCAAAATATGTTTGGCAATTTGGGTTGAACTTGCCGTCTTGAATGAATGGTGTCCGAAGTCGGGAGGCTTGGCATGTTTATGCAGGGTCGACGTTCTTGTCAGGTGTTGCCTCTCTTCCTGTTGACCTGCAAGTGAGTTTAGCTGGAGTTTCTGAGGTTCCTTTGACATTGTGAAAGCTAGCTCAACGCGCCATTCGTCTCAAGGCTGGCCACAGCGGTGCCTGCCGCCTGCTCTCAGAGCAGCTGTGTAGTGCGAAACTTTCAAAGATAATCTGTATATTTAGTGAATCTGTGTGTTTTAGGGTGCAACTGGATTCGAAGCCGCAACCTTACAGCCATGTGTTTCAGTTCCTCAAAACACCACTGTTAATGCTCAGCTTGTTTCTGCGGCGTCCGTGAAAGTAGACTTGTATTAAACCAGTTACAATCAAAAGATTTTAAAGTAAAAAATGCTATCAAACAAGGCTGTAATAAATGGTTGGAAGGATCTTTGAACGACTGCTTCCTAAAAAGGCTAGTTGCAGACAAAAATAAATAAAATAAAATAAATCAGCAGAAATTTTGCCCTGAATAAAATAAACTGAAACTGCACTTGATGGTTAAAATAAATGTTTGTTTTAGCCCAAAGCCAAAAATCTAGCATAACATTAAAAAATCAACTAACTTCAAGTGGCCACGAGGATTTTTTTTTTATCGTCCAAAACACAAAACGCATAACAGCTCAGGCCTTAGAGTCCTTCTGAGACATAGGGATTGAATAAGAGCTCTGTGTTCCTGCAATATTTGCAGAAGTTTACAAGAACTCAAAACAGTACTCAATTAACATTCAACCAGGGGTAAAGGCTATGGCACCAAACGCTCAGCTACACAACACAGACAAGTAATTATGTTTCCATTATCTCCCTGTCTCCTAATTGTGATTTGGATTATTATTTTATTTCAATTTTTGGAAAAGTGATGCTATTTTGTTATTACTTGTCACTATATCGAAGATATGATGACCTTTAATTAAATGGGATATTTGGCAGGCAGCCTGGAGACACACCCAGGGCTAGCAAGACTGACAGATATGCTGTGGGGTCATGTCAAATTAAAGGACCTCGCTATGCACCTGAGTGTGGTTGCTCTGATGGTAACTACACTCAGGTGTCAACAATTAAAGTCCTGATATTGCGTAATTGCTGTCGATTCGGTTCGGTTCATTGCTTAAAGTTTAATAGTTTGAAAACGGTTTATTGTTGTTTTTTAGAGGTAAACATTTAAAGAGTTTCTTTATTTAGATTTTCCCAGGCACGGGCAGTTTATTTGAGTTTGGGTTAAGTTTTTACGTTTTTCTTGCATTCTCTTTGTGATATAAGACTGCCAAATAAAAGTCGTACACCTTACCCCTTTGTCCCAGTCTTTGGCCACTCTCGGACCAGGGACGGCCCATCATGCCGCAGAACAATTCTACTTGAGGCTGATTTGTATCAATAAATTGTGCTTCTTGTGTCCTCAGTGAGCATAATACCAGAAGCGCCATATTGTGTAGAGACCCGGGGTTACAGACGAAATCACTAACATCCTTTATGGTCACTAAAATGTCAACCCACGATAAAGCATGAATCCCTGTAGGCAACTGATGGCAAGGGAAATGCCATTAGGTGTGCAGACCTCTCACTTAGAATTATCACTGTACCATGCCTTTCTTCAGTGACAGCACAAGACTGCGGTGTCAACATGAGAGCCAATCAATCTACTACCATTTCAGACACGTGGTATGTTAGCCGTCAGAGTGATTATGACGTCTGAATGAAGCCAAAGACGATCGTTACAGCGTCTTTACGTCCACGCACTCCTTTAAAGCATCCCCTCAGTTGGTTTAAAGTTAAATAATGTATTACCATATAGGTAGAACTTTTAATCATTTTTTAGTTTCCTGCCCATGTATTAATCAATTTGACATTTAAAAAATAGGTAAATATGTGATATGTAAATTACATGGTATTGTTAAAATTATGAACCTGCCTGAATTCATTAAAATTTCAATAAAATTTACCAACAGTGCAAATTCTATAGCTCTGACGACATATCTTATTAAATGTAAGCTATGCCGGCGGTGTATTGCACACTTTGTATTGGGATTTATTATATTAAACCGCCAATTACAAATTACATATTTAAGAGATTAATGGGGCAAGACAACAAAGTAAACGAGATAATTTCTAAAATATGATACTTGTATCTTATGCGTCAATGAATTACCAGGAATGTTATTTTTATGTCTTATATAAATCCAATAGCCCCCCACGCACACACCATCAATATGAAGATCACAGACACCGTCCGTAGTTTTCAAATGAAATGGATGGAACATGGAAAAGAGATTATTTCTAAAGATAAGAGAAGGGTAATTTATATTTAGCTACGTACTGTCTCCACCTTGGTCCCAACAAAATTAGCAAGGTGCTCATCCTTGGCACCAGAAGAAATAAATTACTTCATAATAGATTATCGGACTGAAGTGCTACAATGCATTGACCATAGTTATTAATCGCTGACGCTGATTTCTCAATCGTAGGAATTTAAAAACTAGCCAACTTATTTATACCATTGATAAACGGAGCAAACTATCATAAACCAAAAACAATTTTAGTTTATCCACTAGAGGGCACCCCATGATAATATTTGCATAGACAAAAAAATACAAATATGTCCTGCTTCCTGCTAACCCAAAATGCTGTATCATTTTAGTGTTACCCAGTTAAGAGTTAACTTTCATTGCAGTTCACCATCAGCCATAACATCCTTGATGCAGGTTTTTACATGCAGGGTTGCCAAAAACCAAAAACCACCAACCAGAGGCAGGGGAACAGGGAAACAGATTCCAAAACAGGTTTACCTACAATTCGGCTTCTCCATGAAAATAAGAAAAAGGGCCTCTGATTTGGCCCAAACCAACATCAATGCTTTCCTCCTATTACGCAGCAGAAGGACTATTGGCAATCTGCAGGCAGAGACTGAATGTTAGGCTGGCTGGTCTTAGAGGGGCTGGACGTGACCATCAGACCATTCAGATGATGCTGTCATCCAGGGCAGTTGTAAGTTTAAAGTTGTATCCTGCACAGTGACATCATAGCAGATCAGTCATCAATTGCATATACATGATTATCTTACACAGTCCAGTTGTTCCCATTGCAGATTTTCCTTCCAACTGATCTCTCAATTAATCAAGGCCTTAATTCTTTAAATTAATAATGAGCTTCTTTAAAATATATTTGCAGTTGTTATCAGCCCTTAAACAAGTGAGTTCTTTTTTTAATCAGAGGGCACGAGTAGGTAACTGACAGCTCGGCTGGAAACAAAACCAACAGGACCAGAATTGAAACTCACCAAGCTAGTCACTCCAGTATTCCTAGTTACACAACAATGTTGAAGCTACCTAAATATGTGGGTCTTCAGGCGATGAGTATATTGTCTGATTTCTCATTGGAATTTTACAGATAAAAAAATAAACACCAGCCAGTAGCCCTGGGCTTCTGTGAGGTGATTATCACAGTAAGATTGGTTGTGAGGATACAAAAACGTTGTGATTGAAAGTTAAACATTTCATTTCATAAGGTCTTCCAGTGACGGATCTGTGATTATTTTAAGGCCAATCCAGACATTTCCAGAGATTAAAAAATATCTTGGGGATTATACTTCCAGATGTGCAGAGATTAAAATGAAAAGGCAGCTGTGTCCTGTTGACAAACTATAGAGAAAACAGAGTGGTAATAATCTGGATCGTTGTATTCCCATTTTAGAGTGTGCCCACCTCAAGGTCCATCGACCCATCCCTCTGGTACAGTTTGGATGGGCAGCCGATGTCTCTCTCTCTCTCTCTCTCCCTCTCTCTCTCTCGCTCTCTCTTATGCGGTCCCCCGTCACTGAGCTCATTTAGGTGTTTGCAGTGCAGAGCAGCTCTGCATTTTGCACAGTGATCTCTTAGTCTCTCTCTCTCTCTGTTTCTCTCTCCCTCTCTTTCCCCTGATCCCCGGCCTCCCTCTGCTTGTTCGATCAGGCGACGGCTGCCACGACCTGGGTGCGGTGTGCATGTGGGGATGCTCTTGGCAGTGAGAACTGCCGGAAGACAAACAAAAAAAAAACAGGGGGGGGAGGGCAGGGGGGTGCAGCTGCCATCTGATGCTGTGGAGAGTGCAGCCGGTGCATCTCTGGTTTTCCCTCTCTGCTGTCTCTCCTGTGTTCAGCCTTCCACAGCCCGGCACACATCCGCAAGACTGGATGGAGGCACCAGGAGGAGCGAAAGCCCCAGGTAGGAGCATGCTGTGGACTCTGCCCATAGGAAGGGCAAACAGGGCTGGGCTGTAGGGATTGCAGGGAAAAGTCAACAGTTTAGCCAATGCTAGGAAATGCCTGTTTGTGTGTGTAAACATGCTTGTGTGTGTGTGTGTGTGTGTCCATATTGATGACCAAACTGACGGGAACAAGCAGACAATCAACAAATGCCCTAATGCGGAAAGGGACCGAAAAAATTACTTAGGCACTGACTGAGACAGATGTACATAGAACACTTCATATTTAAACATTAAGATAGTGTATAAATTATTTTTTTGAAATGTAAATATAAAAATAAGGTAAAGTATTTGTATTTTAACTAGACCTATTGGTGGTGGTGGGGGTTAATCTCCCTCCTGAAAAATGGGGGCCTGGGATGAGTGCCATGTATTAATTGAGCTGTAATTTCTGATATGAAGGAAGCATGATTGTGGAAGCAGTGCTCACTTATTCACGCACGTCCCGTACAGAGCAGGGTTTATTCTCGGACAAGTAAGGAGGGGTGGGGGGTGGTTAAGGATTTAATCACACCATTATGATGCACCAGTTTGCACTCCTTATTTTTCACCGAAGGGAAAATCAATTCTAAATTGTTTTGCAAGTTAATTCTTGATGTATATCCAAAAAAACAAAGAAGGATATTGGGTGTTTTCTTTGACTTTCCTCCTATTTGGTTTTTTTCCCCTTCAAATAACTTGGAGTGAAAAAGTGGGGAAAAAATTGATGTTAATTATGACATCTCATCAGGAAACCAGGGTAACCAGTATTACAATTTGGATGATGGCACTTCAAAGCCCCATGCATGGACGCCAATTGATGGAGCACTTTATTTCAAGTACAAAATGTAATCACGCACTTGTGGTCTGCTTTGCCTCTCTCATTATATCCCTGGTGAGTTAATGTTTACCAAGTTTTGTTTTGATTTTATGTGGCACCAGGAAGCCTGGGACTATAAGAGCAATGCTGGGTGTGTCAAAACAAATAGTTACCTTTTAAAGAAATTCTCTTTTATTATATGTTGGCATGTTGCTCGTACCGAAAGGTACCAGGCCGAAAATGTCAATCAGACATTGATGGGAGGCTGGTGGATAACCAAAGTGTGGGTTCAATGTCACAGAACATTTTAAAAATGTAACAAATTTTTGGCAACACGTTTTATAGTCCCAGATAAAGCTCCCTGTCTGGTGGATGGCTCCTGCTGACAGTGGTCCTTCAAATGTCACCTGCCCTCCTGTTTTTAATGGTTTTACATAATTGGCTTTTACAATAATACATTTTTTTTTCCTTTGCCTTTTTTGATGTTTGCTGGTGGCTGAATCTGTCCCGTTGTCTACTGGTCTTCCCTCTGTGAATCCATTCGCATGCTCTTCTCTCCGTGCCACTAGCCCAAACAGCATCAAAATGAGCAGAACAGGACTGTGGAGCAACGTTGGGCAGGCTATCCTTCTGGGAAGTTGAAAAGCCCTTGAATGAATGTTGTCTCCTGAGGCGTGCATTAGCCGGCCCTCAACGTCAACGCGCCAGCCTGGAAAATATCCCCTCACAGTTGTCGTGTTTTTGTTTTAACTTTCTCAGGGGAGCTGAAGAAAGGAGCCCAAAACCTGATGAAGCCCTCCCTTTCAGGTGAACATAACCCGGCAGGAGGAGAGGAGAGAGGCTTCTCAGTTCCCATCGCCGGGCTGCTGCAGGTCACCGAGAGAAGACGTGAGTACTGCTGAAATGAAAACATACAAATTAAATTCCGAAATGGAGGGAAGGTTACAGCGGTGTGCTATTGTCCGTCCTGCATACAGGGAGACAGCAAGAGAAACTGGGTGGGACATCAATTTACTTACAGGACAAATGTTTAAGGAACAATAGGCAAGGTGCTACCACATAGTGATAGCAGAGGATAACAAAATTGGGGGGGGGGGGGTTGCTCTGGGACGGGTTGTCTTTAAAAAAGCAAGTTTACTCCCACGGTACAGGGCGACTCAGCAAAAGGCAAAGAGGTAATACAACACTTCAAGAAACACAGTGTTATATTCCTATTATGACCAACAGCAAGTATGTGTTTACAGAGGACAGAGAACCACTGGATTGTTTCATCGATTTCGTTCACAGATTAAATTTCAATCATGATTTGTCTGTCATCAGATTGTATCTTTCCGCAAGTAACTTAACATCATAAAATAATTTGGTTTGTCAGAACATTCCTCCAAGCAAATGTATTTTGTAAATCACATGGGTCTCTGTAGATTGCATAATGATATACAATTTGATTAAAATAATCGTATATAATACCCACATTGCATTTGTTTGTTTGGCAGATGTCTGCCAATAAAAACATACATAGCTTACAATTATGCATATCATATTATGCAACTTGATAGTAACAGAAGCAATTTCATTTAGGTATCTTGCTCCCTGGTAGAACATGAGTGGCACTTGAACCTATAATCTATTGATTACAATATGAAACATCGATATCTGAAATGAGTAAACCTATACTCCGTCAAAATATCTGAACCTATACTCTGTGAAATGCTTCACCACTGATCACAAATCAATTTGGCGCTATTAACATATTCACAGATCTTATGGCTGGCCACTGTTTCCAATTACTTTTATGTATAAGCCAATGTTAGGCGATTACAGTGTTGGGTTCTGGATCAACAAATCTATGACACACGTAGTTCTACGACACTGGTAGCAATACCAAATGTATTAGCAATTTTAAGAAGCCCATTGTTTATTGTGTGGGTATCAAACCCATAAATGAGACCATGCAACTTTCTGCACACAACGGTGAAAAGGAAAGGTCTCTTTGTCCTGGCATTAACAAGATCGAGAAGGAAACGTTTCTGCATCTGATCGATTCCAAATAATAAGGTTTTTGGCACAGCTCACATAAGTCGTACTGGCTGGCTTGTTGTTCAGTCAAATCAACAGCCTACACCTGCAATGCTGCGCATCCTGCGGGAAAGTTCCAGATAGTTTCAAATCTCTCTGCATTTATTTCTCTGCACCATCTTCACTGGAGCGCTCTGACACGCGTGACCTTGAGCTCAAGGGGGGGCGGGGGAAAAGACAAAGATCTCGTCTGTGGACTGATGGATTGTGTCTGGCACACCCATGCGCTGTTGTTGTGCGAAGATTTCCTCTTGGCCACACCCAAAACAAAACTCGCAAAGCATCAAACAAGCCAGCAATTGTGCTACTGAGCACAATCAATAAAGGGAAGCCATGAAGGACCAAGTGTTCCTTTCAGAGCGCTTGATGTAAAGGGCCTGACACCTGGTGAACAGTGCCGCTTCAGAGGACGTGTCACATGTCATGTGATTTCAGCCTGTTACTGAGAAATCATCGGATATTTTTCTTTCAGGATCACAGCTAAAAGAAAACCCTGGAGCTGTCAAATACAGCCATGGTTACAGGGGGGTTTCGACGGAGGAGGTTCTGACCACTACGTCTGAGACAGGAAGTAGGAAATGGGAATTTCCTTTTCAGGCTTTGATGGAAGACTACAGAGTTGAGCAGGGTCAAAGGCCAAAAGAAACAGGAGAGCTGTTTGAAAGTCTTATTTCTTAAAATGTAATCTTAGAAGATCTGCAAAAATTAAGCTTCAGTTCCACAAAAATACAGCCCAGGCTGTTCATACACGCATTGATTCTCTCCCAGTGTTTCCCTGAGCTGAGCTGTCCCAGGTTTGGTTTTCTACGGCTGTCACGGTTTCACTCCTAAATCCATTAAATGGGGAGTCCGTTTAAAAGTCTTACTGGGGAAGCGAGTGGTGGAGGTTTGTTTTCTTATCTCTTCTTTCGCACCAGGAGCTCTCAGAAACAGCGGTTCTAAAACTTTCATCTTACAATGCAGAGTAGCGTGCAGATTTCAAAAGAGAACCATCTCAGCTCATCATCTCGAAATCCTGCCGCCACACCCGGGGAAGGTTGAGAAAGCCCAGTTTGTCTCCTCCCATCCTGGATGAGAAATCCTGTCTATTTAACCTAGCCCAACAGGGAAGATGCTCTGGCCTTTAAACACCTCCACTGTGCTCTCCTGATCGCAATCAGCAAACGACATGAGCTGGATATTCCATTTCGTAGGGCTCAGTTGGCACACTGATGTTACATTGCAAAGAGAAAAGTAAAAGCTTGCGTTTTAACACATTGATCTTGGATTGCCCATCCTCTTCAGAGAAAACGGCATCCAATCAGAGTCCCTTTGGTTCACCTCTTAGGGACCCTTTTCTTCTTTCATCCTCTTCACAAATCTGTTCAGTGGGTTTGAAGGCAAAAGGGATGTAAACCACCATAACAAGGCTGGCTAAGACATCATCCGGGATTAATGTGTGTAAAATCAGCTGCCTTGGGGGACTCCATAAACTGCAGAGTGGCCAGCCAAGCCATAAAATAATATTCTCACAGGACAGAAAAGCATGTTTTTTATTAGTATTTTTAGACCCATTGCAATAACTTGTTTTTAGTGTCTCATTTAATTTTTAATGACACTCGCCCTACAATTCCCAGCTGGGAAGTCAGACAGTACTGCTTACCAGAATCCCCACATCTAAATTAAAATCTAAATGCATGTTGCAAAACAATTCAGCTTATATCGACACCACGCGCACGCGCACGTGCGCACACACACACACACACACACACA
>JAOVYW010030382.1:14649-29495 GCA_025775045.1 Hiodon tergisus
AGTGTTACACAAATCACACAGCCACAGGGTAATGTGCATCACACAGCCACAGGGTAATGTGCATCACACAGCCACAGTGTTACACAAATCACACAGCCACAGACTAATGTGCATCACACAGACACAGGGTAACACCTTGCTCTGCCATCTTGCTGACTACTTGCTCTGGTTCTCTGCTATTCTGTTTTTTATATCAAGATTTATTTTGCCCCTTAATTAATTGATCATTTGCTTTTGTCTTTTTATTAGATTATGCAGTTTCTTGGCAGATGCTGTTATCCACGGTGACTTGCACAGTGACTTACAAACTTTATCCACTAACAATTCAGACACCTTGAATCACCTGTAATCAGCACTAGAAGGCCACTGATCTCCAGGCCTGGCCACAATTTTCCAGCTGCAACCCTGATTACCACCCTCAACGTGTCCTCCGTTGTGAATCCTGAATCCACAGGGAGAGCCTTTCTTTGGAACCAACTTCTGCAAGCCTGATGGTTCGTTTTAAAATGCTCTGAGGCACACAAGGCTCTTGAACTTCCTGCATTATGCAGACAATTCAGCTTTTCTTTCTTCCTTTTTGCCAAGCAAGGCACACAAGGCTTCAAAGAGAACTATAAATAGGACAGCAGGGGAGAGAAAATAGACCATGTCATATCTAATGCTAGCATTGCTTTTAGCGCCATGTAGGGATACCCAGCGCAGCCGATGAAACAAGAATCAAGAGTTCAGTTAATTGGTGAAGGCCTCTGGTTATAAGGCTGTTGTGAAAATCCACCGTGTTTTGAGGATCAACACTTAAGATCATTGGTGAGCTCTGGAGCAGAGTATCATGGGACGGCTGAGCCCATGTCTGGTAATGAGCTTCGTCTAGACCCCAGCTCAGACAGTCGCTTAAGTGACCTTAAAATAAAGGTTAAAAAAATGGCCATTAGAAAGGGAAAATGTCAAGATTTCCAAATGCACAGTTTGATGTGCGACATAACACACCACGAAACAGAGATTGACATTCCAGGCCAGTTTTAAAGCATCCCGTTTGATCACCAAGTGGTCGTCTATCATTGTGTCTATATTTTTTTCTCCGTGTTTCCCCCATTGGTGTTTTTCAGCGACAGGGTACAAATTCCCACGGCCACCTTTGTATGGACAATGATCAGAGGGTCTACCAGTCCATTAGATGCAGAGTTAGTGGAATTCCCCAGCTGAGTCGATGCTTTTAACAGAGCAAGGTGACATGGATGAACAGTGGAGGGGCAGAAGCTTCAAATGAGGACCATAAAATGCATGAGTGCTGAGGGCTCTTTGTTAGTGGTGCTGATCACCTTCTCTGCCTCTCTCACTCAGAGCCTCTGAGCAGTGTCTCCTCCCTGGAGGTGCACTTTGACTTGCTGGACCTGACTGAGCTGACGGACATGTCTGACCAGGAGCTGGCGGAGGTCTTTGCAGATTCAGATGAAGAAAACCACAACCAATCCCCAACAAGTAAGTCCTCCTGTGCCCCTCCACCACCAAGCACAGTTCACTGGCATTGGAATATCTTCAGTTTAGTTATAGCAGTTACTTATAGAGTGTACTTGTAAAAACACTTTGTACACATTTACAAAAAAAGAAAAAAGAATACATTACAGGCTTTGTTTAAACCCAACCAACATGAGAATTACTCCATGTTGTCCTCACTATCGTTCCATTTGGTTATGGTCCTCTATGGTTAGACTTGACCTATTGTATAAGGTGTGTGGAGAGTAGTACTAACGACAGGCCTTTTTTTTGTTAAACATCAACAACTTGCAAACAGCCTGTATACTTGCTTGCTGCATAGGTCACAGTACAAATTCCAACTTCCAAACATATTGTACTATGGTTCACCTAAAATAATAGATATCCCACATTTCCACATCTACCTTTACACTAACACGAAACATAAAGAATGTTACTTTGTTATCATCTAGAGTCATTGAGTTGCATTAACCTTCAATGAACGACACAAGAGATTATTTCGTTAGCAGCCATCCAAACTTTAGTCTGATTCAGACGAAAAATACAGATAGGGGGTAAAAAAAAAAAAAAAAAATCCACCTTATGTTTTATTAATTTTACTTAAACCCAGGCCTGACACCTTAAATCCGCATATCATACATTCTCCTCAGTATGGTTTGGTCATTTCCAAATACATCAAAGTAGGGCTTCTCAATCCTGGTCCTGTGTGTGTAAGCTGTTTTTTGTCCAAACCCACCATGATTAGTTTGATTAAGCTGTCAATTAAAACTTAATCTCGCTATTGTCTTATTCCCTAGGGAGTGTCATTAATTAAACATCCAATTGATCCTAAATCAATTCTGATATAATGAGTACTTAAATGCATTACAGATTTGCTCAAGAAGCAGAAAAAAAAGCCTCAGTAAATAGCCAAATAACTAATTTCCACTGCAAATGACTCACACCTAATATTTATATTTATGTCAAACTGTCACTTAAACTGATAGTCAGCTGACCACTTAATCAAACCTAATCAATAAAGTACAGTATACACCTAGATCATTCTAGAAGCAATTTAGATGGAGTAGTTTTATTATATATATATAAATAAAGGTACAGAACTGTCACCTTAGCCACTGTGTAACCTGCCGCCCCGTCACTTAACGGCATCAGTGCTATATTGTGGAGAACCTTTCAGAGGGGAAAACACAAACTGTGAAACTGGGTTAGCATTTCTCTACAGTTCCCTGGGTAGCCAGCACCCACAGCTGTCACAGGGGTTCCAGTAAGCCTGTGATTATTATAGTGGGTAGTGTGAGGTGGGGCAGAACTGCGTACTTCTTCCATATTTAATCTTTCAGCGCTGTTGGTGTTCCCACCAGCTTTCCAACTCTCTGCTTTTGTTATCTGAAATGCTATATTTACCTTCAGTTTGCACTGGTTCGGGGAGCGCTACTGTAATGCACCTTCTAGGCGACAGCACATGGGATGGTGGTTTGGGGGAGTACCACAATTGATTGGCCTCCTGATTGAGGCACCAGCAGTGCTTGGACATATTAGGCCCCGGGCACCCGTGGATCCCTCAAAGCTACCTGCACACTGGCTCAATCACTCCAAGAATTGCCAAGGCTAGTGTTATCAATGTGTTAGCATCGAAAGCCATGCTGGAGTCTTTAGGCACGCTGTGTGGCTAAGAATGAGGAAAGGGCAGTGGCGTGGTCTTCCTCATAGCAAGCTTGTCAAACAATTAGCTATCATCTCTGAGTAGTTATTTTAGGGTTTTAATTTTACCTGCCCTTCCTTCTACAAGGAAGATTTTGTGACATTAAAATAATGTCGATAAATCATAGATAGATAAACACAATTACAGATAAATGTAAAATTAGAGGGAAATCCTAATATTAAAGGTGGAAACCTTGCTGGTTGAGTATAATGTTTGACAGTAACCATTAGGATGGTCACATCTGTTTAAATGGTCAGGAAACGTTGGCACTGGGCATACGGGGCAGTTTGATTCCATTCTCAAGGAGTAAGCCTGCGCTTATTTCTCAGACTGACTTCCTGTGAGTTATATTCTAATGCGCTTCGCACATCAGTCATGGGCCCGTCAGTCAGTGCCAGCAGTCGGTTGGTCTGCAGCAGTTATCCCCATGCTGTGATGAGTATTATCTTCAGGAAAATTCTTGTTAATGACCTATTGCAACCAGTAGCTGTCTCTTGCTGTCTGCAGCGATTCAGCTCCATTCATTGGAAAGGTGGAGAACATCGATGGTTTCGCATAGCCTAAACAAAGGAACACTGACCCTCTGGCTGTGACAGTGTTTCGGCAATTACTTCCCACATTACATCATCAAGTAAGCCATGTTTTCATACCAAGCTGCGGGTGAGCGGTATTCGCCCAAGGGGGCACGTTTGGCCCAGATGAAGGCCATTAACGGCCTTCATCTGTTAAGATGGTTTACACATCTTAACATGTTTTAGTCAGTCTGATTTTGCAGAAGACATGCCAGAGACCGTTTACTTTGTTTACCGTTAGACTTGGTTCCAGGATGAATTAATTGCGAGAAAAAAGTACTCCGGTTATTGCAAATTATATTATTGTATGTGAAATGGGGTTTTTTAAATCAGTTCCTGCCCTAGAAATGGAGGAGCCTAGTTGTCCTTCCTCACCGATCCCGCCTGCGGTGGTTCGAGGTGTAGTGATGAGCCAAAATGCAATAACATAACCGGTTAGTCCAAATTGGGTGGGAAGAAAAAAACCCCAAATATTTTACAGAACAGATGCCAAGTTGTAAATAATAGGCAACTCTAATTGACGCTAATCAAAACTTAAATACAACTGTATTTAACTTAATCCTGTTGATCGAGGCAGGAGTCCAAGGGAATCCAGGTGTATGCGTGTATGTGTATGTGTGTGTCTGCCTGCGTTTTAATGCCGAGGATAGAAAACCATCTTCTGGGTCTGCCACAATATAAAAACTTTCCATGTTGGGCAAACAGAAGCCTTGAGCCTTTTTTTGACATGCCAGAGAAATGGTGACTTTCAGCAGATGAGCAATGGACTGCTCATCTTTCTCCACAGCCGCAACAACTCCTGCGGGCTGCGCCGGTGGACCACAAAAAGATCTCTGTGCACACAGGGATTCTCACGATCCTCAGCCTTAATGTCAAAGGTTCTAAAACCCTTGTGATCCTGGGGTATGATTCCCAGTGCCTGGAAGCTCATTCCGGTGTAAACATCATCAATGGGGAAAAAGGCAATGTACTGCGAGACCCTATAGAAAGGCTCCATCAGAGACCCAGAAAACACGAACCCGCCTCCTCCAGCATAGCCAGGATAAGCACCTTCATAGAGGGTTTTGTGGATGTAATATTTGCTCACAGTGTACCGGCTAGGGTATGTTTTATCAAGAATATGACCCAGGTAGAGTTTGGAGGCTTTTTCATGTTCCAAGGAACGCAAGTATTTAAGTAAAGCCGGCGTGTTAGTGAACACGTCATCGTCGCCTTGGAAAACAAAGGAGACCTGGGGACACCGTTTAAGGGCCCACTTTAGGAACAGGCTCTGTTTCAAGGTCAGGTTGTAAAAAGAGTCCCTGAAGTCCCACTGAAAAATGTCTCCAAAATGTTTTGCCTCAAGCGACACCAGAGGCTGAAAGTCAACGTCCTCGGGGGGGTTGGTGCCCAGGAGGAACACAATCCGCACGGCTAATTCTCCCTCGAACAGGAACTCCTGCCCCCATGTGCTACGTACGACTTGGCGCGCATCAAAATTCCTGGGCACCGACTTAATGGCTAAAAGGAGGAAGGGCTTGCTCGCCCCCTCCAGTGACCTGCATTTTTGGGGTTGATCGATCAGAATTGGGTGATCTCTACAGTCCATGGATTGTAGGAAGATCCGGTGAAGTTCTGGATAGGAGTCGAAATCCGGAATGTTTACGTGCAGCATTTCCTTGACTGAGGGACTACATAGAGATGGGTTTTGCACTACTTTTCTTGTAACGTTTCCATTCAAACTTCTCATGTAGTCAAGAAATTGAAAGAGTTTGTGCTGCCTTTGGTTCCAGAAAGCACTGTTCTGTGGAATAACAGTACGGAGGGTTTCTGAGATTTCAAGTGGTACCTCAACAACAGGAAGTGTATATTCATAATCTTCCTCATGGTTATGGCGGGTTGTCAAAATCTCAACGCTTGGGCTAGCGTTTGGGCTTGGAACTGTGGCAGGCTTTTTCTCCTGAAGTTGCCATCCACCCGCTTGCTTTGAACTGATTGAAGAGAAGAGCAGGAAAATTGTGATGCAGCTTATGACGCCGAGAGCGATTTGTATATGGAGAAGCCGAATATTTCCGGAAGCCATAGTCAAATGATTAGGAGCCTTTGGGAACGTGTATAGATGCAAGTAGTGGGGTTGGTTGTTTATGAAATTACCACCATTTATTGGTAGACAACATGGGACACTATTTTCTGAAGGAGATAATGATTCCGGACATTGCACAGCTACACCTGAAATCAAGAACAGACAAATTAGTTTAAAATCAACTGTTTCATAACACCGTTTTTCACAATTACTTATTCTGCGGAGAACAATGCTTCTCCATATGGAATGCCCAGAACATCGTTACAGAAAAGCTCTAAACCACACTGTTCTTAGTTTTAATACATCTTCAATGAATGATTAAAGTCATTACAATCCAGGGCATAACTGGCCGGGTTTATGCAGTAAAAAAACTCCTATAAAACCAACAGTGCTATCATGCGAAGAGAAAAGACATGAGGAGGAAACTGACATGTAAATTGTTAAGTTTACGTTAAGAAAATAATGAAATCTTGAGCACTAACACCCCTTTTCCACTTGCATATCCCACTGGACCCCGAAGCGGGCTGGTGCGGTGGCCATTTTGTCACGTTGTCCTAGAAACATGCCGTTTCCACCCTGCTCGACCCAGCTCCTTACTTAGTAGCCTACTAATTTGGAGCTGAGAACCAGGGGAGGACTTAACGGATCTTGTCATAGCAGAGTCTCAGAAGTACAGGTGCAATGTAAAAACTTTATTACATTTTTATTGAATATAAAACTATGGCAAGTGCAATAGAACTATGAACAAAATTACGACAAAGTTCACGATTTTTCACCAGAACAGAAATCCTACTGCAAAAAGGGAGGTAAATCTCAGTATCGAAAAAGTGATTAATGTGGTATCCATTTTTACCACAACGAGCCAAACTACACGGCAAAAAATGATATGCATGGCATAATTGTTTTCAGTTATCAGACGACTGATATTCGACTCACACCGTTTGGATCCCCCCAACCTAGCAAGTCCAAATCAACTTTATTTGAAAGTCACGTTGCGTACCCTAAAACTCATGAACCAATAACACCCTAGAAAAGGTTAAAAGTTGATTACCCTATATGGTCATCTTTTAATTTATCCTTTATTGAACCATTGCAGTTTACATTGAGATTGGCTAAAGCTATAATCTATCAATAAATGGCCAATTTGTAAATTTATTTTTACTGGTGTAGCTATTTTTAACAATAATCATTAAACTTAGTCATTTTGTGGGTTCTCCTCTATGCTAGCCACAAGGTGATGGTGGGCATTTCCAGGGGAAATATTAATGTCCCTATTTTTTTATAAATGCACACTTAGACTAACCTGCTTTTCCCTCTCTGACCCAGTTTGCAGGGACATCAGTGTAATTTTGTCGTGCCAAATTCACAACATTTCATGGCACTTAGCATCGCAGCTAGATTTATTTTATAAGGTAAACTTCTTCAAAAGACTTCAAAGACATGTCATGTCCAAGAATGCAATGTAAAATTACAGTAAAACAATACTTTAATAATAATCATAAGAAGGGGCGAGTAGAACCACAGGCTCAACGTAACCCAGGCCTTTTGACTCAAATTACCCCACTTCTGCCGTTTTTGCAAACCTGTATCATCCAGCCGTTTAGAGCTAGTATGCCCTCATATTTTTCCTTCCTAAAGCAGTAACACATGCAAGGGATTTTTTCGCACTTGTCTATAATTGTTTAGACACAAGAATCATGACTCCCTGAACATTTAAAAAAAGGCACTTTGAACAGCAGAACTTGTGCTTACCACTTATTCCATGGGCCTCTCTCCATCACAGTAAAATGGATGATTATATGATAGCTCAACTTCCTCATAGGCTATAAATTACACCGTTCTTCTCTTTTTCAATTTAACACTCTGGCGCCGAGTGCTTCGGTATGAAGTTTAAAAAAAAAACTCATACCGGCAATAGGCTGTATTAAATTATGTAACAAGACTAAAAAATTTGAAATGCTTACCATTTTACACTGGATATATTTTTCATAACTACTGTAGATTGAATTTATGGGATGCTTTATGGCTTGCTCTTAAGAATTTTAAGCTTTTTTTAAATCAGAAACTAGTTGATCTTTGTTCTTAGTGTGGACTAGTCTAAAGTTAATTACTGTTTGCTTTATTGCTTTAAAGTTTATTGACGCACATCACTTTCAGATATGTACCCATTACACATTAAACTATTAGAAGGGCCATGGTTATAAAAGAAAGCAGCAGCAGGAATAACTTTCACTGCATTCTAATAATGAATTCGAATTTATACTTTTTTTTTTTTATTCTCCCCATGCCACTAGGATGGTAATAAAGCTACCCAGATGACCCGGGAAAGCACTGGTAGAGGTTCTCAGTCACCCTACACTGCTCGTTAGGGCATCCTCCTTAGACATCAGGGCCGCACTGGGAGTAAGTCTCAGTGCTGGAACAATCGACCCCAGAAGTATTTTCTATCATGCAATCAGTACCCCACACACTCAAAACGCACATCTGACTTAACATAACTGAAGGAAAAATAAAAGCAACATTGACAGCACTCCCAACTCGGTTTCCTCATCCAAGAGAAACGGCTCCTTCCCTGGAGAAGGGACTCTCTAACGATCACCCCCGGCAACAAATGAAAAAAAGAAAAAAAGAAAAAGCCGTGGATTTTAAACGGCTAGACAGAACTCCCTATCAGATCCGCGAGTACAGGTTCACATGGAGGCCTGAGTGCCACACACTCACATCTAACAGAGGCAGTGGGGGCCGCCAGGGGGGTTAGTTTGTTTTTTGCATTTGCCGTAATATTGTCAATGGGTTTTTAAAGACGGGGGCCCCCGGCCAGAAGCTTATGCTATTTGGGGAGCCTTGCATGGAAAAGTTTGGGAACCCCTGCTCTAAGGTACTGTAAGCATACAGGGGCCCGGGAAGCCAGCAGTATTGGGTTAGCTATAGCGGTTAGTATTGGGTTATCGATTGTGGTTAGTATTGGGTTATCGATTGCGGTTATCGATTGCGGTTAGTATTGGGTTATCGACAACCCAAACGAAATCTGGTCGAACTTCACCCCTGCGTGTGCAGCATTTTGTACTAACTGAATAGCATAGCGTTCCAACGGAAAATTATAATAGCTGTATCGGATCAAAGCACTCAAAACAAGAACTTTCACCTATTTAGCCATTTACGCAAGAAAGCATTTCTAATAATATCTCTTGGAATGAGGACTGACCGGGAAGGAAGTGTTAAACCGCGACCTTTGGCCCCCCCAACCCCCGTTTACTCTGCCCCATGCGTTCCAGCCAGGTCTAATCCCAGGCCTTAATGCTGCACAATGCTGAATATTTCTGTGCTCCCAATACAAGTGGTGACTGCTGTGAGAATGTGGGGACAAGAAAGCAAATGCGTTTACCTGTAACGCTACCTGTTGTTTTTCCAGGCAATCACCAACCTTCCCTGGGCCAAGGAGGGTACATGCGCTCGCCGTCCTGGACCCGGTGCAGCAAGGGAGACCAGTCCCGTGAACAGAAACAGCAAAGCGATTCAGAGAGTGCAGAGTCCTTCCTGCCCAGGGAAAAGCGGAAGGAGCCCTGACACAGACCTGACCAGAGACGGTGTCGTCGCAGCGCTAAGGGAACTGTGGATGCAACTCTGCGCAATGTGACATTAAACGTGGGAGAAAGCTGTGAGGGGCATTCACACCAGTCTCTACATCTCTTTGTGTTTAATCGCTCATATCTTTCAAGAGGGTTACATGAATGCCGTGCATCCGTGGTGGCCGGACGTGGAAGGGCCCGACTCACAAGAACACCTGACCGGACTGCAGACACAGCCAGCCACCTGAAAGTGACAGAGCATGCCTGGTTGGGTGGGTTCAGAGGAGGGCGAAGGGGTGTTATGGGCTTGTAGGGTTAGGAGAACAGGAGAATTGTCTCAAAGCATTTTTCATCATGCATATTTTAAATGAGTCATTTAAGGTCACAAAGTACCTGTCGCCGCCAGCACCTGACTTGCTGCAGCTTTTAAGGACATGATTTCTCTCTGCAGACCATGTCCTGCTTTATTTAAAGCAGCAGTGGCAAGAGTCACAGGAAATAACACAGCTAAAGCCATGGATGTTTAACGGCTAGACAGAACTCCCTATCAGATCCGCGAGTACAGGTTCACATGGAGGCCACACACTCACACGCACATCTAACAGAGGACAGAGGGTTTTTACAGTCACAATATACCGTTTTGATATGTGCATCAAAAGCAGCTAACAGTATTGAAATGCTATTTTTAGCAATCAACATTCTGCCCTGAACACAAAAGCCAGGTCCTAAGTCTAAGGGCTTGAAAATCCTCAAGCAAAAATTCATGTTGGCTAAGTTTAACCCTAAGTTTACTGACACATCATTTTAATTAAGTAGCAGCAGGATTCACTTCCCTCACCAAGGAACTGACAAAGAGCCGCTCTAACAGTATACAAATGCTCTGCTTAGCGATCAAAATTTGGCCCTGAACACAAAGACATTCATCAATAAAACTTTTCATCATTCAGCAACCACCTCCGCCCATCTTCTCAGGTGAATCCAGGTCCTAAGTCTCAGGCCTCTAAAATCCTCAAGCAAAAACCTCAATTAGCAAAACCTGTCTTTTCGACTGTGAAGACCATTTACCTGCCACAGTGCCCTGTAAAAGCCACCTTCAACGCACAAGGAGGCAGCAGGCAGCAGACATTCAAATAGCTTCCTGCAAATTTAAATTATTAACAGATAGCTGTCCAATCCACAAAAAACCACGCATGAAAGACCTCAGTAGGGGTGTTATCCATGGCTACTTTCTGGTACATTTGGAATTTTAAAGTAGACAGCCTCAGAGTTGGAAAGCGGGAGTTACAGAGCCGTCGGCGAAAACGGACAAGCTCTGCTGACTGACAAGCCGGTCAGACTGGGCGCTTTTGTTACAGGCACCAGAGAGAAGCGGGTGCAAGACTTGGTCTTTCAGCTGTGGAGTCTGTCTGTATGTAATGCTCAGTCACACTGGCTAGTTAAGCACAGAGTATAGGTAGGTTAAACCAGATATACAGACTATACTGCCTTATCCAATTACCGTCAACTGAGACTTTTCCGCCAACAATACTGCCAACAATACTGCCATGCCAGTTAAAAGAAATCCTAATGCCCTGCTTGTGCCAGATAACGTGACCAGGAAGCCATTCTGGGCTTGTTATAATTAGCACTTCTATATTGCAACACCCATCATTATTCACACGACTTTTTTTGGTATTACAGTAAAAAAAAAAAAATTAAGCAGGACATATTCGTATTTTTTTTTGTTTGGTAAAGAAAAAAGTCTTACTATCCACATGTTGAATTTTATATTGTTAGAATACTGTTATTATATAGCAAAATACTAGTTTTGCATTTAATCACAAATGCAACAGACACCAAGAATTAACTTTTGGTTGGCATAACATGTGCGTTCCAGCAAATTTGAAAACACTATATGATAATATGAAAACGTGATATAATTTTCCATATTGTAACTATCATTGTGGCTTAATCAACACCATTCTGACACACAGGTAAACCCTAGATGAAGATCTAACGTAACATTAATGTTCACAGAAGGTCTTTAAAGATGCAATATTAACTGTGGTAACCAGTAACGACCCACCTTTAGACAATTATACATAGTCTGTGCTTACATTCAAAAATGTACCCTTGAACCATATGGGGTTTTGCAAGGATTTTCCAAATGATTATTTTATTTAAAAAAAAATTTTTTTTTAAGCTTCCTACTGAAACTCTCATCTTTGCTTTATTTAATTTTATTATAAATGCGTGTTTGGCAATTTCCTGTCTATAACTAATTCCCTCATGAAATTAAAAAGCATATCTACTTATCTACATGCACTTTTAATTTGCCCTCATTGAATGCATGTGTAGCAGAAGTAAATGACATTTTTAGTCATTTAGCAGACACCCTTATCCAGAGCGGTGTAATAAATCAGGGACTAACACACAGATACTGAGCTACCGTGCCCTTTTGACAAATCCTGACAGTAGTGCTACCAAAGAGAATTTTTACAATTACAATTAAGCAAATCAATCAAGATCAAATATTATCATTTGTTAATATGTTATAAATGTATATATTATAATGCTTTGTCTGCAATGCTGCCTGAATCCCACTATCATTGCCAGTAGATATATTATATAGTAGATATTGCCTATTATAATACATCTTACGAACTCCACAACCACATATGGTATGGCAAGCCATTTCAACATTTAATCCCTCAGTTTCACTATTATCTGGAATGGAATTATTATATCATCAATGCAATTACTACAAGTTCTTGATATCAATAACTGACAGGTAACTGCAACTAGTGGAAACAGAATAGTAGATAACTATAATTGTCATGGGCACCGAACTAATTAATTTAATTGGTTTTAAATGTTAACATGTACATAAATACACTTCCACATCACGTTCTGAAAAAGCAAGAACATCAAGGTGGTTTAAAGGAATGGCTAAGCTAACCCCTAAATACTGAGAAATGTATTTAATGTTACACTTAGTTATCCAGCAGCATTTAGTCAAACTGAGTCTTAGACAGTAGACAGAACTGATATAACGTTGTGAAGGTTTTCTTACCTGCTCATTTCCCCCTAGTATTTAAAAGAGAATCACATTTCATAAAGAGTCTTCGAAAGCATCAAAACTGAACACGCCCTTTTATGTTAAACTTGGAAGCAGATTTAAGACCCGTAATAAAGACAAAGGGTTTTTTTTCCCACCTCATCTCACACACACACACACACACACAACCAGATAACTACTCACCTTGCTCACGCTCCAGGGGAATTGCATATCCAAGAGGCGAGGGGGACCAGAGATAAGAGTCTTGTATACTAATGAGCATTCGCATCAGCTCAGTGCTCTCAAATGGGCCTTGAAGTCCCACACCAGTCACAAATACAGAGGAATGCAGGGAAATTTGCAGTGATTGTCATGACATCTGCATGTCCCACAACAGGGAGGAACAGAGGCAGGAGGCTACACAGCAGACCAGAGCAGAAAACTTATTTGACGCGGTTTCTCCCTCAAAGCCAAGCATTAGGGTGCAATCATTACGGAACACAAAAGCTGAAAGGCTGAACCTAGGAGAAATCCAACCGCGCGTCACGCCATTTACATCATTACCATGGTCACATGAAAACCAAAACCGTTCTCACTAATAAACAATGTACTGGAAAAAAATAAAAATAAAAAACTAGGATGGGAGAAAAGCAGGGTGTTTTATTTGCCATAGACATCCAACTTTATATATACTTATGGATCAGAGTGACTGAGCAGGCCCAGTTCTATGACATACAGACATAAGGACTAGTGTAACAGGTGAGTACGTTCTCAAGGCAAGCACTAGGCTGCTTTGTACAAGTTATTGCTGAGATGTTGCAAGTCTATCAATGGACCATATAATTATTGCCCACCCAGGTTTGTTTGGCAAGATGTAACTTCAGAAATTACCGAAGAGTAAAAATTTCAAAATAAAATTGTCAGACATTTTCTGTGTACGAGAACAGGTTCCCTACATACAACCAACACCCCAACAATTTAAATATTTATTGGGTATTTTGAACAAAATACTTTAAAATTCTGTTGCAAGCATGACATTTTGTCCCTCGCAATAAATTAAATATTTCACCCACTGCTGATCGCCAGATTTTAAAATCTATAGCGTCATTCACATAAACCACTATGAATTTAAATAATAAAACTATATAAATAATATTAGATGGCATAAACAAAACAAAAAAAAAAACACACTATTGGTCGAGATATGAAATATTTGTACTAGGTAATGAACATCTAAAAGGAATGAAATCCGCACTGCTATGAGGCTAATTGAACTGAGAAATAGAAAACTTTACAAGGATGACGAATCACTGCGCAGCGGAAACAATTCAACAGAGACAAACAACCAGCAGAGACTGTTTGGAAGGTGTTGATATTTCAGTGAGTGAAGGATGACCCATTGAATGCTATTGAAGTCCAAGGTCAAATAAACCACCAGATGCACTGAAACATCTTTGAGTTTCGGAGCCGGCTGGGTTCCAGGAGAAGGCACAGGGTGACAGGCGCACGACCTGCCTGATTCTAGGTGTTCCAGCCACTTTCCATGTCCCCGAATAAAAGGGGATCAATTTTTCCCGGTTAAAAGCTGCACATCAGGAAAACAAATGCACCATCGCTGCAGCGTGTAAAACTACAAACCCCATGACCTATCTAACTGGACAATGGACATCCCTCCAGGTCTACGCTGCAAGCTTCTCCTTGGTGCGAGGGGCCTCCTCCTGGGGCTCCTCCGTCTCCTGGTTCCAGTTTTTCAGGCCCTGCGGCAGGCTGGTGTCCTCCTCGAAGCTGCCCGTGCCCTCCACAAACTCCTCATAGGTGGACTTCTCCTCGAAAGGCCGGGGTCCCAGCAGCTCCAGCATATCAGCCTTCCCCAAGACCTCCTTCTCCAGGAGGCGCATGCTCACCTGCGCGGGACACGAGGAAACCCGAAACATGACTCACAGCTCGCAGGTCCCCCTTTTTAAGAAAGTCAAAAGTGAAAGTTTTTTTATTTAATAAAAAAACCCAATGCGAGGAAAACAGGACTTCTCATAACGGTTAAATCCGAAATAAACGGCAAATATCCAGTCCCTTTCGATCAGTCTGAGTCAAAGAATCCAGTGTAGATTTGATTAAATTATGGGGACTGGAAAGGGGCCAGGTCAGATGCTCCTGCTCTGTTTCTTACCCTCTCCACCTTCTCCTGATTGGCTGTGACGAGGTCGAGCGTCCTCTGGAAGGCCCTGTCCACGAGGCACCGCACCTCCTCGTCGATCAGCTGCGCGGTGGCCTCGCTGTAGGGCTTCTCAGTCAGCACCTCGCCAGGCCGGGGGAGGTCAAAGGACATCTGACCAACCTTCTCGCTCATCCCGAACTGCACGATCTGCGGGGAACGGCAATATCAAGCCCCCATGATGAACTGGGATTGTGA
>JAOVYW010030392.1:0-29493 GCA_025775045.1 Hiodon tergisus
ATACTGTATATATATTGTATTTATTTAGCCAAAATGTTAACATGCAACGTCTTTTAGTTTAAACTTTTGAGTTTATAGCCTGTATGTTTCATTTACATTGAATATATTTAGCCTACATGTTCATTTATGGGATATAGCCTATGTATTTATTTATATATGATATGTTTAAATAATGCTAAATACTTCTAAACACTGGTGAAATCGAAATCATACATTTGATCATTATCAGGTCTTTAACAGTGTTTACATTTTCAGGGAAGTGGCGAGGAGTGTTCAGAGATTTTTACTCTAGGATGTTCCCAGAAAGTCACTTGTCATTCAGTGACATGTTTCCTCACCTGACAAACCATGGCAAGAAATCAATCAAAGGGAAATAAATTCCCCCCCTCCAAATGTAAATAATTAATAAATATGTCTTTAGCTTCCTAGTATTGAGATAAACACATCTTTAGCTTCCTAGTATCGCTAGGATACAAATATATACAATAGTGCTCAATATATTAGCTATGAGAGCTGGGGCCCCGTGCTGTTTTTAAGGTAACCCATTTAAATCTCTGTTTTTATTCAGGACGAGCTATTAGGGATTCCACCTTAAAAACAAAAGTCTCAGTCTACAAATGTAACAGTCTTCATGGTTACAAATTACATATCACTCTTGGACTGTGATATAAAACATCTGGAGGCCAAATGTCCGTACAGCAGCTTAAAACACAGCCAGCACTCAGTAGAGGAACCAGACACGGGGCTCTGCTGCGGTGCTCCAGGATGAACTCTGTGGCTCTCCTGCTGTGGGCTTTGCCCTTCCTGGCCGTTGTATTGGGGCACCCAAACTACCTTTACGAGGAGCCCTGGGTCAACGTATTCCGTCAGGGATTCAATTTCCAATGCCCCCATGGAGAGGTGCTGGTAGCCATCCGCAGCTACTTCAGTGAGGAGGAAGGTTCTGACCGACTCTGGACCTTCGAGTGCCAGCCCACCCCCTCCGGTATGGGGGAGCCCACTGAGTGCTGGTGGGATGACATCAACCGCGCTGGGATGGAATGGTAGGGCGCCGCTCCCCCCACCCATTCCCCGTCGCTGTTATGGCACGGGTAGGAACAGACATGTAGGTTTCATACATTGACCACCTCAACATGATGTTTGCAAGCTGAAAACTGTATGTATGCTTTCTAAATCCGCTTTTACTGTATGCATTGGTCAAACAGCCAGCCAATCTAAATAATAGATTGTAAACGAGTAAGAATTCAATTCATGTGTAGTGAGCAGTCTCGGAGGGTGACAAGCCATAAGAACATTTCTGGATTTAAAGAATTTTAAACTCTAGGAAGTTACTGTATAATAACATCTGCTAGGCAGGCACTAATAAACAAACACTAATAAAATGTGTACATGTTTTGGACAGTTCAGCGTGAGTGGAGGGGTTGGCTGAGTGAGATTAAGTGGAAAGAGGCCATGAGACCTGGCATAGCCATCCCTGATGCATGGGGCATTCCCAGGCTTTTTGGCACAAGTTGCTGTAGCAGCGACAACCTCAGAGGACGCCGTCTTATTGCAATTATTTGCAGAAGATTAATAGAGTTCTGAGAAACAGTGACTCACAAACAGCCCTATGCGATTGACCTTAAATGCTTTGGCGTCAGGTTGCCTTGAAAATGTCGTTTAATTTAAATATGACTACACTTAATAAATAGAGTTTTAACATGTTTCTTGGACGTCAGTTCTGGCAGCCCTAATATTAACTAAATCAAGTTGGATTCAAAAGAAATAAATAAAGACACATCACCATCCAAAATTTTGAACTTGGAACTTGTATTTTTAACCCCAATAATTTTAAAAATCAAATCTCCATGGGTATGCCCTCAGCATGTCCTCAGCAGTGATTTCATTTGTGGCTTGATTTACCAAGCCAGTAAAAATTGCAAATTTTATTAGGAAAAATAAGATATCCTATATAATCTTTGAATGCAACACCTGCATATTGTCTCAAACAATGTATGCCTCAATATGTGCAATTGCTTCCATACAAGCTTAGGGTTTTAAGACATTGCTTACTTGAAATGTAAATATTTTCCATTCCAAAACATTCCAGTCAATAATGCTCTCAAAAACTGTAAACCCAATAACAATTTTACAGAATATGTAATAACATTAAAACAAATTATTTTACATTAAGAAATGTTTATGGAAATGTTTTGTGTTGTTATGTGTCTCTAGTACACTTCCACAACCCATTCTTATGCAGACTACAGTCAATGTAATGTTAATACAACGTTAATGTAGAGCTGTGTGAAATGTGGAGTTGTGTGTACTTTCAGAAAACAGATAAATAGTATTTGCTTTCCACAAGAATAAATTCAACGTGTATTTCCAATTTTTAAATTTCTAATGCAGATGTGTGCGGTACGCTGTGCAATCTCCAACAACGGCTTGCTCTCTGACCCCCATACAGCAAAATATGGATATATAATTGGGCGCAAATGCAGTTAGGCGCACAGACATTTCAGAGTACTCAGGGCATTTCTTTTCAGAAAACCCTAATGTAACTGTGATTTCCAATCCGGGTACTGGACACACACTGTGTATGCAGTTTTTTTTGGTCCCAGTCTACTTCTTATTTAAACACTAATAAAATGCATATATGTTTTGGACAGTTCAGCATGAGTGAACTTATGTTTGAGTGACCTCAGGTTTTGAATTTCAGTTTGATCAGTCCTGAATAAGAATATATACACCGATTAGCCATAACGTTATGACCACTGACATGTGAAGTGAATAACACTGATAATCTCGTTATCACGGCACCTGTCAGTGGGTGGGATATATTAGGCAGCAAGTGAACGTTTTGCCCTCAAAGTTGATGAGTTAGAAGCAGGAAAAATGCCTAAGGATCTGAGCAACTTTGCCAAGGGTCAAATTGTAATGGCTAGAAGACTGAGTCAGAGCATCTCCAAAACTTGTGGGGTGTTCTCGGTCTGCAGTGGTCATTACCTATCAAAAGGTATCAAAACTGGCGACAGGGTCATGGGCGGCCAAGGCTCACTGTTGCACTGGGGAGCGAAGGCTGGCCCGTGTGGTCCGATCCAACAGACCAGCTACTGTAGTTTAAATTTCTGAAAAACTTAATGCTAGTTCAGATGGAAAGGTGTCAGAGCACAAAGTGCATCGCAGTTTGTTGCTTATGGGGCTGCGTAGCCGCAGACCAGTCAGGGTGCCCATGCTGAACCCTGGCCACTGCTGAAAGCGCCTACAATGTACAGTGAGCATCAGAACTGGACCACAGAGCAATGGAAAAAGGTGGCCTGGTCTGATGAATCACGGTTTCTTTTACAACACATGGATGGCCGTGTGCCTTTGCGCCGCTTACCTGGAGAACACATGGCACCAGGATGAACTATGGGAAGAAGGCAAGCCGGTGGAGGCAGTGTGTGAACACAGTGGGCTATGTTCTGCTGGGAAATCTTGGGTCCTGCCATTCATGTGGATGTTACACGTACCATACCACCTACCTAAGCATTGTTGCAGACCATGTACACCCTTTCATGGGAACGGTATTCCCTGATGGCATTGGCCTCTTTCAGCAGGATAATGTGCTCTGCCACAAAGCAAAAATGGTTCAGGAATAGTTTGAGGAACACAACAACGAGATCAATGTGTTGACTTGGCCTCCAAATTCCCCAGATCTCAATCCAATCGAGCATCTGTGGGATGTGCTGGACAAACAAGTCCGATCCATGTAGACCCCACCTCGCAACTTATAGGACTTAAAAGATCTTCTGCTAACGTCTTGGTGCCAGATACCACAGCACACCTTCAGGGGTCTAGTGGAGTCCATGCCTTGACGGGTCAGGGCTGTTTTGGTGGCAAAAGGGGGACCTAAACAATATTAGGCAGGTGGTCACAATGTTATGGCTGATCGGTTGATATACATATATATGTATACAATATGAATTTATCCCAGTGATGAGCGTCATTAGTTTTCAGAGATGAAGTGTGTGGAGAAGGACAATTCTGTGCCGACCCAGAGAATAAATTGTCTGGCAGTGGAGGGGAGAGTTGACACCGTGGCACAAATGCTAGCTAAAGAGAGCCATCTGTCTGCTCTGGCACATAGCCATAGGCTGCTTTTGGATTCAATACCTTAAAATGAATAACACATTTCTCATCATGTTTCCACTCGGACATTAACGTGGAAATGAGGGACAAAATTCAGCTCAAAGAGTGGGCAAACACAAGTGTTGAATCCTGATCGCTTTATTGAAACACTAAACAGAGGAAAGACATGTGCAGGGCTCTTGCTAAGAAACTTTCAAATGAAGGTATAGCTGCATTTTTAACATGATATGATTTTTTTATTTATGTCATTGAGCTTTGGGTAAAGCAAGTTCAGTCTATGATTAACTTTGATTGAGTAATAAACCCTCCTGTAAAACCTTTCTGCCTAGAACATCTTTAGCTCGTCAGAGGATGACATGTTATTGTTTCAATGAACTAAAAGCATCAGGAAGTCTGCACTTTTGAAGTCTGGTTAAAAACCAGCACAAGCCTGTGTTGCTCACAGCCTCGTTCCTATGCTCACATCATCGGTACATTCGCCTGTAAGCGCACATTCACTTGGAATCAACTGTGCTTGTCTTCGACGCAACAGCTTGTGTGTCGGCCTTCAAATCGTAATGGTTCCCAAATCAGCTCTAAATCAGCTCTAATGTATGCTGGTTCTGGGGCAGTCACAAAATGCCATGCCGTGTACTTGCTTTCAAAAGAACAAACGTTGCGCTAATGTGTCATATCAAAACACAGGTTTAAATCCTAGCAAACAGAGATTATTCCCTCAAGGAAGGTGGCGTACAATGCAATGGTCACTATTAGCCCATGACACAAGCCCGTGCTCGGGTGGAACATTGCTTCGTGTGCACTAAAAACACCCAGCTGGAGGTGATCCCCACAGACACAGGCTCACACTCATTCTGCATGCAGCGCGGCGGTGGCGACGATGTCTGTGCAGACAACAAATTGCTTTTGTCTGGACACGGGACGATTAATGGGGGACAGAACTCGCTGGGAGCCCGTTCACACTGCACTCCCTCCAGTTTCTTCCTGCGCTCACATTTACGAGGATGGAAGAAAAAACAAGCTGTACCGTGTGACCGAACTCGGAACTCTCAATTTACACTCACAATGTCACAACTGCAACAAAGTCTTGTCTGTCTGTATCCCTCTCGAGCGTACGTCTGTGACGGCTGGGCATGGTGGGCTGCAGCCAATGGGCTGGCTGGTTATGATATTGTGATTCATCTCCAACAATGCAAGTATTTTTCCAGATCAAACAGGCACAACAATATTAAAGCTTGTATATCCGAAAAGTCCCGTTAAATGCTAGTTGAGAAAACCTGTTATCCCCAGTCTCTAAGACAGTTAATATAGTTTCCATGAATCTGTTTAATATGAAAGAAGTTATTTTATTATTTCACCTAGTTACCAAATGACACAGCTGCTAAAAAACAAACAACATTGGTGAACAAGTCTTTGTGAGGTTCCTTTCAGGTTATTATTAGTTCCTACTGATTGGCTGGCAGTTGGCAATGGCAGCAGAGAACAGTGTAGGCTGCATTATTTTCCCACAACAAAGCATTTAATTTTCTCACCGCCCGTCCTTTCTTCTATTGCCCAGATCATGGACTTTGTCGCTGCTTATATGCAGGGGGTGGCTTTTTGAAATCCGCACAATTTCTCAGACTTACATCTCCATATGAAAAATAGCTGCCAGCTCAATAAACCCCAATGGTGTAAGCGGCTTTGTACTTCCCCAAAGCCCTTTGTTTCCTGGTGAAGCAGGCTTTACCTTGTGGAAGGGGCAAAGTAATTGCAAACACATGCTGCATCTAAAATAAAGAACAATCATTAAATAAGGTTCTGATGGATCCCCGAGATGCAGGTCTACATTTTCTACATGAGCCTGTTTTATAAAACGTCAATTATCTTCAAGGACATCTGATCATCCCTTGGTCTACTTCCTTCTTTTTCTTCTCAAAGTCATGTCTTCCACCTTGGCAGACTCCTGTCTGTCTTCACAGATGTAAAGCAGTTTCTGGCCAATTTTTTTTCTCTCTATTTATCTTGGCAATCCATAGCAACAGATGTAAGCCCCTTTCCTTTGCTGTGTGAAATGTTTTCATATTTAGTTCTGGCTTTTAGAAATCAAGGTCAGAGCACTCCTCTGGTTGTCATAACTTGACAGAATTTGTTGTTTTGTGGTCTTTAATGACACCAGAGAGCCTCACTTTCTGACTTTGTTTTTGTGTCTTATATATCATGAACCCAGACAGTGTACTGTTACTGTGGTGATGCTATCAAAACCACTAATGAGCTCCATTTGGGCTTTACACAGTCCCTACAAAATTTCTTTATTTGCATGTGAACTCATCAGTTAGACCATGTAAAATTGAACAGCGCCGAATTATGTGAACTAGGCAATGTAAATTCTTAGAAAGACATCTATGTTAGAATAGGAAACGTGCATGGGAGAAGAGCCATAGGTTAGCGAAATGGTCATTGATTAATTGATATTAATTTTTTTCTGAGAATGCATTCCTGTCTGACCTATACTCTCTGAACGCTAGTCAGGGTGCAAGGTGCGACCAAGTTTATGGTTGCGTTATTTCAAAGCATTCTGAGCTGTGATTTTCCCATTCGCTAAAGGCAGCTTGACAAAAGATTTCCGACAGGCCAGGCAGGGACCCTTCTGATCCAGCTAAAAATCTACCCTATAAAAGTTATTGGCACTGTTTCTCATGGTCCCCTTGCCCACCTTTTTACCTTTAACGTATTTAGCTGGGTTAAACTTCAAACGCTAGTCTGCAAAAAAACCCACTGCAATCTGACTGTGTAGTTTGACCTTGACACCTTGACCTTGACTCCTCTTTTTAAATATTAAAGGAAAGGAACATTAAAAGGAAAGAAAAGGCATCACACTAAGAATTTAGTTTCCATACTGGGAACATGAGCGTACAGATGGCAAGCTGCTCAGTATTGAATTCTAAAGGCCATATTCATTAGCATTTTTACAAAAGAAAGTGTTAGGAAATGTCAGAGCAGTTTTAAGATCTATAATGGGCCATTATTGGACCTCTGTTGCCATGACAAAGGGTTAGCAGACACTGATTGGACAGGGCTGATGTTGGCAGGTCTGTTGTGATGATAACTGGCTTTAAGGATTATAAACAAGTTGCACTATCAACAAAGCTGTGTTTCCACAAAACTGCAGAAAGATCAAAATTGAGCACCTCTTCACCATTGTAGGTTTTGTGTTTTAACAGGGCATGCTGACAGTGCCTATAAAAAGTATTATATTATGTTATGTTATGTTATGTTATATATATTATGTACAATATGTTATATGTTTTAAATATTGAATCATAGTGAACTTAATATCAAAGTCAAAATACATTTCCAACAATTAGCTAAATATTTTACACAAAATAATTAGTTGCATAAGTATTCACCCACAAGTCAGTATTTAGTAGATGCACCTTTGGCAGCAATTACAGCCTTGAGCCTATGTGGATAGGTCTCTATCTGGACACTTTTTCCACATTCTTCTTTGCAAAATTGCCCAAGCTCTGTCAGGTCTGGACTCGGCCACTCCAGGACATTAACATTGTTGTTTTCGAAACCATTCTTGCGTAGCTTTGGCTGTTTGCTTGGGATTGTTGTCTTGCTGGAAAACAAATCTTCTCCCAAGTCTCAGTTCTCTTGCAGACTGGATCAAGTTTTCCTCCAGGATTTCCCTGTATTTGGCATCATTCATTTTACTCTCTATCTTTACAAGCCAGGGCCTGATGCAGAGAAGTATCCCCACAGCATGATGCTACCACCACCACGCTTCACGGTGGGGATGGTGTGTTTTTTGGTTATGTGTGGTGTTTGGTTTGCGCCAAACACAGCGTCTGGTTTGCGCCAAACACAGCGTCTGGTTTGATGGCCAGAAAGCTCCATTTTGGAGCAAAAAGAATATTCTTCCAGCTGACTTCAGAGTTTCCCACATACCTTCTGGCAAACACTAGGCCAGATTTCCTTAGGTTTTTTTTTTTTTTTTTTCAATATTGGCTTTCTCTTAGCCACACTCCCATAAAGCTGTGACTGATGAAGAACCCAGGAACCAGTTGTTTCACAGTTTCTCCCATCTTAGCCATTGAAGCTTGTAAGTCCTTCAGAGGAGTCATAGGTCACTTTTTGGCCTCCCTCACTAGTCCTCTCCTTGGACGTTCACTCAGTTTTTGAGGACGGCCTGCTCCAGGCAGATTGACTGCTGTGCTATACTTTTTCCATTTCTTAATTTTTGACTTCATAGTACTCCAAGGGATATTCAGGGACTGGGAAATGTTCTTGTATCCATCCCGTTTTAGTTTTATGACTAACCCTATTGCAGATCTGTTCTTTTGTCTTCATGGTGTTGTATCCCAAGATACTGACTCACCAGTAAGTGGACCTTCCAGAGACATTATTAATCACTTTAATCAAATCACTTTCACTGTGCACAGGTGATCTCCATTTAATTAACTGAGCTATTTTTAAAACCAGTTTGCTGCACAGTGATGATTTAGGTGAGTTGCATTAAAGGGGTGAATACTTATGTGTTTAATATTTGTTATAAATTTAAACTAATTGGTAGAAATGTATTTTGACTTGAAAGGGCTATGAAAGAGGCTTTTTTCTGTTGATCAGTGCCAAAAAAGTTAAATGAAGTTCACTATGATTCAATATTTAAAACACATAAAATATAAAAACATCTAAGGTGGGTGAATACTTTTTAAAGACACTGTACATCACCTTTGCACAGGATTTGCACAGTTTTTAGTCTCTAAAGCCTTAGAGGTATTAGAGGCCTGATTTTAATTACCTGTAGTCAACGAAAGCAATCAAATCAATCACTCCAGGGCATTTCATTAGAATTGCTCTGAAACAACTGAGTCCAGTAGAGGAATTTGACAAGAAGATGAAGCCCATGAAGAGTTTGCTTTACTTGACTACTTGAATCACAGTTTCTATTGTTCTGTTTTATGACTACTGATGCTTGTTATATTCCCTATGTTAAAACTTGTTTTCAATCTTGTGATATTCACATGTTGAATGTTGAGCCTGATTGCCACTTGACAGAGGTGGTAGGGACCACGTGCCCTCAACAGTCGTTTAACAATGGTACCATTGGGGGGTTTTGTTGCAGGACTTCCATGTGCTCCAACAACGGGGTGGTGGCAGGGGTTCAGAGCCAGTACTTCAGTGCAGTTCTGGACCGCGAGTGGCAGTTCTACTGTTGCCGGTACAGCCGCAGGTGCCCCTACTCCTGCTGGTACGTAACCACCCACATTTCCAAGCCTTTCAGAAGAGGGGACAGCTTTGTTTACACCGAAACACAGCGTTACTTTCCTGTTTAGAGTATACAGCAAGCCCACTGAATGTGTAAACATGTTCGTCAGAGCCTTGACTGCCACTCCTCTTTCCTTCAGGAGGACCACTGAGGTTCCTGAATACTACAGAGAGGAGGGCGAGATGGTCATTCCAAGCTACGGCTACTTTATCAGAGGGGCGCAAACCACTTTCAGTGGTGTGCTCAGGTCAGCACCAGCTTTTGGCTTTTGTTCTTTCATGAAATTTTATTAAGGTGTATTGCAAGCAGAATATTACTAAAGCAAGTTACTAGAGGAGTCCAAAATCAGGGTTTGGTCTTTAATTAACAGCCAGTAGGTTTCAAAACAAAATAAAAACTTCCAATACCCTAATATGCATCATTACATGAAACCTTTGGTTCTCTTTCAAAAACGTACAGATAACTTTATACCACAGAGCCACATTCATCTCTATCCAGTGTTTCCCCTTGAATTTGTTTCAAAGGAGCCCGACCAATTTTGTACATTTATCAGCTGTCGTCCCCACAGTCCTGTTTGCTAAATTCAAGGCTACTGGCTGCATGCCCCAAATAATATTTCACAGGTTGCAGTATTTGACATTTACATGAATAATTATCAAGGCAACACACCAATCATCTGTCAAACTAAAAAAAAAAAAAAGTATTTTGATTAATGGTGTGTATTCAAGGGCATTTTCAGTGATGTGTGTGTGTGTGTGTGTGTTTTTTTCACAGGGATCGCCAATGGAAGTACATTTTGTGCAGGATGACAGACTTTGAGTGTGCATTTGAAAACCTCTAAAAGTCTGTTGTCATTGTTAAACTGCTCACACATACTATTATAAGCAAGTATATGCTTAAACATTTTCCTTTACTCCACCCAGTACAGTCAATTTATAATCCAGAATTGAGAGGGAAGATTTAATCACTATTTTAATAACTGCTACCCATTTACCCATTCACTTTTGCATTGCATATTGTAATTTTCTTTGTTAATTTAGCTCGGTGTTCTTACAGACGTGTGTCTAGTATTCTAGTATTCAAACTATCCAATCTCATTTGTGTGAAATAAACCTTCTACTAAACAGCAAATGGTGACTAAATAAATAACTGAATTGATAACAGGTTACAGTTACAGGTCAGTTGGTTATGTGTTTTATTAATTTTTTTAATAACCACTTTTGGCTTTTTATCATGAGAAGTATACAATCATAAAGAAAAATTTCAGTCACACAAACAAAATCTGGGATTAAACTATACTAAACAGCCCGAATCTTACAAATTGTGCCTGAGGGTTTGGATTGAGACAATCAGAGAGAAAACCCAGCAACCTCGCAAAAAAGAGTGGATTTCCTCCAGGATTTCCTCCAGGATTTCCTCCCTCTTCACAAGCTCTCTGAACCACTACTTTCACTTCTCCCATACTGCTACAGAACTGACACGGCTTTTGTCATGCTGTGGTGCTATTACTCCAAAGTAAAATAGCTCTTCTGAGGTGTTTTTACCCTGTCTACAATGATTTCATCTCAATTGGGCAAAATGAGATCTAACATACTGCTACCAACCATTTTTTTTCAGGCGTTGATTACTGTCTTTTCCCGAGGGAATGAGAACAATTCTTGAAGTGTTCCTTCATCTGGCCAATGTATTTGCATGAATGTCACACAAACCCACACACCATTGAAGCAGGCTGAGATTGCTTGTTACAGTAATAGGGCTTCCTTCTCCCTTTATGTCCGCTCCAGTGCAAGCACAGTGAGTGACACTGTCACAGACCACCGACTGTTTGGGTCACAAACCGGTAAGCCACCTCCCCTAACATAGACATGAAAGATAAAACGGCACGTGACATTTGGATCTGGTGTGACCGATAACTTTTCATAAGCACTGCCTTGTGTGAATGGCTGCAAAAAGAAAGCCCATAGTGATACAGACCACAGGAAACGTACGCATCGTTTCTGTTGTACCAACAAGAGTGGAATGTGTGTTGGGTGATACTGGCCAGAGCAGGGCTCTCATCACAAACCATAACTCATTGCTTCTCTCACACTGTGTTTTCATGGCGTTCTCCCCAAGCTTGTGCTGTCTGACAGGAGAAACAGTGGTGTTAGTTTACGCATTGTGAGTTCAGTGGAGGGCCCCATCATGCAGTACAGAAGGGGTTCATGCGTCAGGTCAAGCTTGTGCAGTGCAGACACTGAGTGGAAAAAAATAACCCAACTTTCGTTGCTTTCTTACATGGTAGTTCTGTTTACTAGAAGGCAAAACATGCGTTTTAAAAAACAACTTTCTAAATTGTCAGTATTTTATTGTAAGTATGTGGAGTCCATGTGAAACATGTGTTTCAACTTATTGGTGGTGAAGAAGTGTTCTCCCTCAATTGTAACAGTTTCTGTGCACAGGGCACAAGCCATGATGATTTATGTGTTTCATTCTCATTAATTTTGACTGTCTGTGACGAGGTGTGCCCAAATTTACCTAAACTGACCCTGAAGATACACTGGGAATTAAAATAAACTACAGAAGAACTTGATCTGTTGTAAGTCATACCTTGCTAAACAAAGTGGTAGCACCTGCAGGAATATGTCATACAGAGGTTTGTGTGACCGTTCCTCTCTGGCTTAAAAAGACAAAATATTTTGGTCTTCTGCTAGAGTAAAACTTCCCCGAGGTTGTTCTGATTAATCCAGAGAGAAAATATGCAAAACACTGATGTGTTTAAAGTAAATGATCACAATGCTGCTCAGAATAGAATGCACTTCCCAAACTTTACTTCTTCACTTTAGCTCAATAGTTCTCAAAGTGTGGTCTGTGAAGAGCTCTTGGTATAGCTCATGGTAAAATTATTGAGAAAAAAGTCTGATTGGGAGCTATATGCCTGCGTTTTATCTCCATCATTATAAAGGTCCTAGACTTAAGGTTTACAACTTTCAGACACCAAGTTCACCAGTGTTTTGCCAACCTGTAATCACCCTGGAAGCCGGTTGGAGATTAGTGATGGACCAAGAGAAACGCTGCCAATTTATCCCACCCTGGTTGTGATATAAGTCTTAGTCTTTAGGCTTGCAATTTTCTGCCACCAAGAACACCAGTCCTGTAATTTTACCTCAATACCAAAAATACAAGTAATGTCAACAGACATCCATATAGGACATTGCTTTTCGGCCAACCGCCCGGGTGATATTCTCTATGGAAGAACCTCAACAGGTTATTCTAAAGCAGTACCAGTCTGAATTATATTACATTTATCTTATAGTCCTAAATTGACCCAATTACAAGGCAGAATATTTGCTTATGCAAGTCAGGTTAAGTGTCTGGCTGAAGAGTACAACAGCAATGCCCCTCCAGGGAAACACAGGTGTACCCTTGAGAAACTGCCTGCCCATCGCTGCAGGATTCCTTCCTCTACGCAGAGCGTGAAGATTGTTGTCACGCTCCACTGACACACACAAATGACCTTGAGCTGTGTGTGTGCATGTCTGTGTGTGTTTGTGTGTGTGTCTGTGTGTGTGTGTGTGTGTGTGTGTTTGTGTTTGTGTGTGTGTGTGTGTGTGTGTGTTCCCACGTCAGCTTGGACCAGCTTTCCATGATACTGCAACACGGGGCCAAACTCCAGAGCGTTCTCCAGGGCCCTCGATGGTGACGCGTGACACTGTATCAGGAGGTCACCAGCCCCCTGGAGTGGGTTTGAAATTGAGAACAACACAGAGAGCCTGGGTCAGCGGGTAGGTTCCTTTCATGCAGCTTTCCGGTCCATTACACATTTAGTCCTGTCTGTTATAATTATATGGAGATGGGTGCAGAGCAGTCAGTTCCCCAATGCAATATAAAAACATTGAATAAAAAATATTTTCAGTTATGTTGATGGTTAAAATAGAATGTTCTGATGCAGTACAAACACAGAGTCTGAAAATCAAAATAACTGATTTTAACTTCTTTCACAGATAATTAAATAAATAGATTAAATGAAGATGCAGCTTGAATATTTTCGTGGACAAGCCTTATTTATCAGTATTTATGTTTTATGTGGGGTGACACACTCCCAAATGTTTTACCTTCTGATTTAAGGAACATCTCAGATTTTTTCCCCAATATCCAGCAATGTTTCAGTGACGGAGGACATCATTCAGGGTACTAACCAGGGTACCAGTTCTCCAACACTGAAAATGACATCATTTGTATTTTTCTAAGCCAGTAAATATTGGGTACCCCACCCAATAATAGATGTGCATTCTTCTCCAGTACAGTGAGAGATTAATGCCTTTTTTTAAATAGGAAGGAACTCTAACTGAAGATTTTGCAGAACTCTGAGCATCAGGACAGCGGGTGAGTGACATTATTCATTAGCTAAGGTCCACGGATAAGGGAAAATACAGAAAGTGCTGGGGGAGGGAAACAGAGTACTTCAAAGTTTAATTGGGGATTATGGCTATGGTCTGGGAATAAGTGGCTAAGTGGCCTATGCACCTATACCACAATTCCTTCTTAGAAACAGATTAAGTGATTAAGAATCATAAGTTGATACAAACCAGCCTCATCTCTGAATATCAGCAGAACCACTCTTACTGTAGAGGGACAGTTTTCGGGAAGCTTGAGTGCAGGCTTGATAATTTGCCCAAGGCCAGAAGGCGCAATGCTAATTGTGTTGCACCGCTGTGCTTTCTTGGTCGCAAACGTCATGAGATCAATTTGAACCGGCAAACTCCAGCTCCTAGACCACAGTTTACCGATTGAGCCATTTCAAAGGCTGCTCCTTGTTTTTAACTCCTTTATCTTCTTGCACAGCAGAAGATTGCTGAATCATTGCTTTCTGCTGTTTGAGGTGTGACAAATTGGAAGATCAAGGAAGAGCCACATGGGAAAGTTCCAGCAGAAGAGCCTATGCGCACGTTAGCAGCCGTGTCTAATTTTTTATGAGCCAGACGAGTTTCGATAATTGAGCTTTAGATACTTGCAGGCCACTGCATTTGAGTCACACAGGATAACCCACAGTATAGCAGGGTAACCTTAATCACTGCAAGGAGGATGGTGTGGGATTTTTTAAAAGGACACTAATCCCTGACACGCTGGATCATTTGGAATAGAAAAATATACAGCTCTTCCTTCAAAACCTGCAAGAAAAACAATTAAAATAGGTGTGTATTATTTTTGTACAATGAGCCTGCTATAAGAAAAATAGATGAGTATTGAGTTCTCTATATATATAAAAACAGGGGGGCTGTAGTATACTGACTCTGCCCTGTGCAATATGAGCACATTGAGTGAAACAGCTGTGAAAAACACAACCAGCCAGCCCACTCTGTAGGGGGTGACCCTGACAAGTCTAACACTCCAAGGGCCACAGTGGGACAGGCCGTTTGTTTAAGGAGCCGCAAATATGTTTTTATTTAATTTTGTTCTTCCCCCTTTCACTTGGGGATTGGAGCAGCTGCACAGTTTGATGTCTGATAACAGGTGCGTGGATTGTGCGTGTGAGTGCGTGCATATGTGTGCGTGTGCATGTGTGTGTGTGTGTGCTTGCGTGTGTGCGTGTCTGTGTCTGTGTCTGTGTGTGCATGTGTGTGTGTGCGTGTGTCTGTGCTTGCGTGTGTGCGTGTGTCTGTGTCTGTGCATGCGGGTATGCGTGTATGTGTGTGTGTGTGTGTGTGTGAGCAGGCGTGTTGCATTACTCCTGCCTCAGCTGAAGAGAATAAGAGATAATGATTCACAGAAAAACATAACCTTTGTGAACCCCTGCGGTGGTATGAGTCATGGAAAATTCCCACAACCCCTTCTCTTCTAAGGAAAATGTATAATATTACTCTACTAAGGGGCCACGGTGTATACTTAGGACCATGCTACTCACAACATTAAAACATGAAGATGTTCTGTATTTCATAAACGTGAACACCTAGCTGGTGTTTCTCAGTGTAAGATGATACCTTATATTGTCTTCTTTGTTTGTGAGTGAAAAACTCAATGTTTTTCAGTCATCAAAGTGCATTGTGTAGTTTTTTTCTTCATACAAATCAGTTATTTTATCATCCATTCAAAAAAGTTGTAATGTACAAACACATCTCTAGTTTGAACTTCTCTGTGCACACATAACTTGGAGCTCCACCCAGTCCTGATATAAATCAGTTATTATATTATCCATTCAGAAAAATGTGTTGGGACTATACAAACAGTCTCGTGTTTGTATGTCTCAGGGCAAACACAACTTGCTGCTCCACCCAGCCCTGTAGTCAGCTATTTCTAAGCTAAACAGGGACTGGATAATTTCAGTGCCAGCTTCAAGGACAGGCCACGCACCAGAGATCCACCTCCCCCTTCTCCTGGTTTGTGTACTCAGAAAGCCACTGTTGACCGTATCAGATTTGTGTTTGAGCAACATGGCACTGCAGACAACAATCTGTGGCATCAGAGGTGAAATTCCTGGCAGTCTTGTAGGGGTCCCTTGGATTGGGTATCCCTCAGACCCATCACCCTTCCCTTTCCTGTACTTCCCACAATTATTCCAATTATTATTATATCATGGTCTGGGTTAAGTTAAAAACAGCAATGTGGAAGGAAGGCCCATATTACTTCAGTTTTGATCGTTCAAATACAAAACTAAACTTAAGCTTGACATAGATCCTGTCCTGTGAGTCTTTGAGAGAGTCATGAGGGTGAGGATTATCTTATCTAAAGGATTCTACCGGTACATATAGAACCAAAAAAATATGGGATCAGCTTTTTGTCAGCCTAATGCAAGTCTACATTGTCATCTTATTAATATGAATATTTGGGTGTTAAAAGTCAGCAGATATACACTCACCGGCCACCTTATTAGGCACATCTCTTCAACTGCTCATTAACACAAATATCTAATCAGCCAATCACGTAGCAGCAACTCAATGCATCCGACAAATCTGCAGCAACTGCGTGATGCTATCGTGTCGATATGGACCAAAAACTCTGAGGAATGTTTCAAGCACCTTGTTGAATCTATGCCAAGAAGAATTAAGACCGTCCTGAAGGCAAAAGGGGATCCAACCCGGTACTAGCAAGGTGTACCTAATAAAGTGGCCGGTGAGTGTAGATGTACATCCACTTAACATAGACTTAACAAGCCTATCATCGCAATCGAGATGTTACAACATGGTGTGTTGGCCAAGGTATTTCCTATTATTCAGAGCTGTTTTGGTAATGAAAGACATTGCTGGTAATGTTGCCAGCTGACAAGGACCAATCGGTAAATGTGTCATTGGGAGAGGACCAGGCAGCTGGCCAGTGTAAATAAATGTGTCACTATTGTGGGTCTGGATAGCTGAGACATTTTTAAAGAAGACTAAGGGCTGAGGCTGCCTGGATGAATTTCTGTCAGACCCTCCTCCACAAAGCATTTGAGAGGTATATAAAAAAAAGAAGAAATGTACAGATGAAGGTGACAGTGAAAAAAATGGATTGATATTTTGAGTCCTGGGCCATACAGCCTGTAGGCGAGACCCTTATTTCCTGGGGGGGGGGGGGACTGCCCTTGTGTGCCTGGGCCAAGGGAGACACAAACAGAAACAACAACGGTTTCAGATAGATTAAAGAAATCCCATCCGGACTAAATGGGAGAATTTACTCTACAGAGTAATGTTTTCTGTTGTGTTTGACCTCCACATCCCATGTCTCAATTCAAAAGTTGTGAAATTGTGAAAGACGATCCTAAAGCTACAATACACTCCATGACTTCACAAGAACTAAAGATTCAGGCCTTGATTTGTTAATTGTTGTAATGGGATTACTGAACTATACATGAAAGACACAGAGATTGCTGTAAATTATGAGGAATTAATTGCACTGATGTTTGAATGAGCTTTGTAGTTCTTGTACAGTATTGTTGAGTGCACAGTGGTTTATATAAACTGTGAACCCCGTAGGTTATAATTATTATATTATACTTTACTTATTTCGTAACCACCTGAGAAACCAACATATCTGATACTTTTTGACTGGATGGAACCCTGTGGACCCTGACTAGTTGTACCTGTTTATACATTGCCTCTGTCAGCCAAAGCCACAGTTTTATTACCCTTCGTTCCATGGCGTCTGCCACATGCCGGCCTGCACTCACTGTAAAACGTGGTCAGGGTGATCCGTGGGAATTGGATGGAAGCCAGCGCATTGTGGGAACTGAGAAGATACGAGGCATCCAGGAACAACTCGCGGTGTTTTCTGAGCTGCTCGGTTATCACAAGGCAGTCTCTGCCGGGGGAGCTGGTTCAGGAGGTCTCCACCGCAGACAAAAGCCTCGTTATCGCTGGCGCACATTGTGTTGTGACTCCACGGGCAAACGAGTCCAGCAGAATTCAGTCCACCATTTTCTTTTATCTCGCTCTTTTTTATGGTCGCTGTGATTCACAGGTCGCTTCTGTCTTCATTCACCAAAAATTGGATGCGGAATGAGAGAAACCTCAATTCACCATTCATCTCCCCGCAGGGGTCCTGCACTCATCAGCACCTTCCGGTCCCTTGTTTGCTGAATACGGTAATTATTCAGTGATTATTTAACAAAACTTCCTTTTCTCCAGCAGTCTTACACGTTTTAAGAATAGTGAAGGCATAATTGTCGCACCAAAATAGATATATATTATAACAATGTATAAAAATACTGCGACCTTTGCTTTCTTTGCATTTTATTTTAATATTTGAATAAATTTTTTATGTATTTATTCAATTAATATGTAAAATTTCATATTTGAATTTTACATTACAACATACTGCGTAATTGCAGCAAGGTTCTCAATTCCTCAGTATTCTCTTTCAGCCTAAGTGGGCCTTCCCTGACCTACAGGACTGAGTGGTGGAATCTGGGGCTCGGATCCGAAACTCATGAGCCGAGCCGCCCTGTAACACGGAAATCATGTAACCATTTGTCTAGTGAAAGACTAACCGGCTTTGTGGCAAGAGACGGGCGAGCGTTCACTGCGGAGTGCTGAAAACTGCCGGAGGCCTATCCCCAGCACCTGTTAGTTTGAATAGGGCCCTCTCACACCACACGGTAAAGTGATACCTGGAGCTGGCTAGAGGAAACTCATTCCGTTGAACCAGCTCCGGCTAATGTTACCATGGGCAACCTATTCACCCCACACCAGCGACTAGAATGTAAAGATAAGAATAATGACCTGTTGTTGAAGGTGCATTGTGTAACTGATAGCAAGTCTGTCTTCAAAGTTATCTTAGTGTGCCATGCTAATTCCTCCACAATGCATTTCAATGGAAAACCTTTCCCCAAGTGCTCATTCGTAAACTGAGATTATCAGTTTTTTTGTGCTGAAGCTTCTACAGCACAAAATCTACCCACATCGCAAACTCCTGGACAGGACAGTTGCCGCCTGCCAAGCACTACCAATTTTAACCTCTTCAAGAGTTCGGGAAACACATATGCTTTTAAACCTAAAGCCAGTGAGAAATGGTAGGTGTAAATTGATCTTGTTGGATGGCAGGGCTGCAGGACAAATTCTGTCCTGTTTGTGTGGGACAGGCTCTGATCAAGCTCCTCCTAGTTTCTTAGCCATGGATGAAAAGCCATGGTGGGGCCTTCACCACTGAGTCACAAGTTCAGAGAGGCAATGTAGACTCTGGGGGGAGCAAGGGGGAGGGGAGGGGCCACTGCTACAAAGACGCTCCTCTGCTCTAACCTTCAACTGCTCCCACCCCCCTCGGTCCGTTCTCCCCCTGGAGGGCCGGGTTGATCTCGCGACGACCGGTTCACGCAGGCACTGCTTACCACACAAGGCTTCCCACTTGGTTCCTTGTCAAGGGGGCAAAGGTCAACCGGGTGGCCAGGAACATTTTTCACGGTGTGACCGTCCGAGGTCGTACATGCAATCCGGGCGTGCGTGACACCAGCGTGTAGCCACCCCCCCCCCCAACTCCCGGGCTCCTACTGGGACGGGAGGGCATTTCTCTCTGCACAGGATGAGTCGATGCGTTTATAAATAGAAACAATACGTTCATTGTAAAACGAGGCGCGGGTCCCAGATGGCGATGGATGCATGTCGGTGTGCACTACGCATTCTAAACAGAGGTCATCCCTCCCTCACATCCCCGCCCCCTCACCAGCGTCATCCGCTGGTAACGGAAAACTACTCCAGGAGTGGGGCACTGCTCCGCCCCACTGAGCCTGAGGATGTCGGCCTGTCCGAGGGAAGCTGTAAATGATTAGGCAATTTCAGGCGTCCCAGCTGCGTTCGGTGAGCCTGCCCAGCCGAATCCTTAATCTTCCCACTGGCTGTGAGAACACTGGGCTACAGGGAGCTGTATTCCCAGCCTCACAACCTGCATGATTTAGACGCCAACATTATTTGTTTGGAGCATTAAAGAGACTTAAACACCACTCAATGGGGCCCTTTAGCTTTTATTGTGCAACTTTTAAAATCGCAGCCATGGAAATTATTCATGTCACATTAGTTTAGCCAAACGCTGTGTTTTACAAGATGAATGGTGCTGTGTATTTTTTCACAGTTACTTTAAACCGACAGTGATAAAATGAATCATCCAGCTTTGACATCCAATAATTGTTATTTTTTATGGACTAATGTTTAATATTTCAAACCACGCTGAGAATAGAATCACAAACAAACTTGAATAAATTCTAATGTCTTTCTAGTAAGTGTAGTTCTATTGCATTCAACATTAGCTGCTCATTGAACAGTCAGACCTGGGTAGGGCTACAAAAATCCTTCATGGAAAAGTCGTGGGGCGATGATCTGGCACAGAGGTGGTTCTGCCCTCTACTGAATCCTCAGCACAACTGCAATCTGAACAAGGTCAGACAATTGCACATGTTTTTATTCATTATCGGTTCTTTCAGAGTCTGAATCTCGCCTGTTGATGACACCTGCAGAAGTATGAAATTATCTGCTGAAAGTTGATGTAAATGATTCATTTATCTCCCTCGTGGCCTCTGATATAACACAGTTCAGTCTGACCATGAGAAATTGTCAGTGAGGAAGACAATTTGTGTGTCTGTCAGTCCTTGTTTCCTCGCTGACAGAGGGCATTCATTGAACCTGATCTGACTAGTCCGATCTCATATCAGTGAAATTACGGCATGAGTGCTGGAGAATTCTGTTCTTTAAATACAATTTTATGAGGAAATGAAGCTGAGGGTTAATGGCTGGCGATATTTTTAAAGGGAAAGATGCTGTCGAAGATTGGTCTTTTGTCTTTTTCCCCCAATCCCCTAGACAGGAATAATTTACTGTGAACTGAAAACCTCATCCTGCAATCATTGTACTCCAATCTTTCCAATTAGCAGCTTGGATCCTGATTTGTTAAAGAGGCATGTCTGTGGGGCATTGTGCTTGGAGCAAAGCGCCATTTTGAGTCTCCGGGGTGATGAGGTAACAGAGGAGAAATTAAGGTTTCTTTCTGTATGGACCTATTCTAGTAAAGATCACTACAGGAAGAGCCAGGCTGCACTTATCAGAAGTCTCGGGAAACCAAGCTATTTAATCTGCTCCTCACAAAACAACAAGGCACACATTCATATGAAGCCAAACAATGTGTAAAAAGTGGAACAATGTGTAAAAGAAGAGAATATTCCAAATTGTATGCAATAGAAATGAATTATGGAGTGACATTATGATAATTCTTCTCGATAATTGAAATCTAAATGTGGTGAAGTGTTTCATATTCATATTTTGAAATGAAAATAGTTTGCAGAAAAAAATTACCATTAGCAAAAAAATTTTTTAGAATAATAATTATACATACACAAATATAATACTCAAAAATCATATTTTTAACATATGTGAACATAGATTCAGAAAGAAGGCTGCAGGGTTCCTGTGAATATAGAATTTCACAGCAAGTATGTTTAAGATGCCCTTCCCGCCTGAAAGTCAAAGTCTACCGTAAACTCACTGTGTACAGTCAACACAGGGTGGCCTGGGTAAACAGAGACCAGTGCCAGACTGAAGGGTATAAACACGCCAAACACCCAAGAGGCCGCAATCCCCTTTCTTGAAAAGGGTCAGGAGGGATTCCTGGAAGTGTGCGGCTTTGCCATGCCCAGCCCGCAGGAGGAAAAAAAGGAGCTGTCACATTTCAAGGTTAAAGAGCGTGGGTTGAGGGAGGAAATCCATTAGGAGTGTTGGACCTGGCAACATTAATGGCTCCCTCTCCCCATATCATGTCTCCTGTCACTTGCCCTTGTGCCCTTGAAAGTGTACGCATCCTTCCTATCACTGAGCTTTAAGAGCAGAACTGCCCTCCAAGGTCGACAGTGAGTCAGCCAGCGGTTCCACAGAAGCCGGCTGCTTGCTACACGTCTGTTCCCCTGGCTGTTGGTGGACAATTATCAGTAGGAGAAGAGTTCCATGGTAACTGAGGACATACTCTTAACCTTGAATGTCCTTGAGTTTTATCACTGTGGTTTCTCAAACCAAGCCTGCACTAGGGGCCCAGCATGAGGGCGAGACTCATAGTAAAAGCTTTTCTTCACCAGGGCCTTTGATCTGAAACGCAACAATTATTCATGAAACAACACCCTGGGTAAGACTTGTTTGAGCCAGTTTGGTTAGGATCGGCCATTCAACTTCTTCAGGCATAGCATGGGGCACAAATGTGACTGGAAACTAAGAAGGGGCTTTTTAATATAATCTTTAAAAATATGTGTTTTCAATGGTGAACAAATAACTGTTCTGAATAAGCATGTTGGAATCACTGACTGTGCAGATATTTTGCAGAAAGGCTTTAATAAGGCTCACCAGCTTGGAGTCTGGTCTCTGTGTCTGAAATGTTAGTTGCAAATGTTCATTAAATACATTTTATTCATTTCGGCATTGGGACTTTCTGTAATATACTGTTTCATGTTCCTAGATCATTTTCACCTAAATCAAACAAAGTTAAAAAGACAAAACAGAAACTGGACAACGAGTTAGAATGAGTCAAACATTTCACGCGACATGCCATGTCGCCAATCCACACCCCCAGGCCCCCCAGCAGGAAAATGGTAACGCTGCATCAGTGTTTCCTGCTCAGCTCCAGAGCGGTCACATCACTGAACGCAAAGTTGGCGACAACATCCACACTGGGTGTCAGGGATCACTCTGTGAAGCCCAATTCACAGAAGTGGTTGCGAGTTTAGCAGAGGTCTGTAGTAGTCTGCAGATTTTATAGGAGTACACAACCAGCAAATAAGGGGCTTTTTATTAATTGTATGGCTCTTAACAGTAACATGTTTATACCTAAACTTGAGCCAAGAAATCTTTTACAAAATAAGCCATTTATATCCTGTGCTGTATGGCATCTATTCTTGCTTTTCTCCCATTTCAGAAATACATAGATTTGGAACAATTTTATACAGGCCTCTCTCTTTTTCACTCCACTTGCACTTTCCCTCTGAATGATGGGTCCTCCTGGGCCCTTTGGCCATCTCAAGGAGAACTCCTAAACTTGAAAAGATCAGTGAAGAGGGTTTCAATTGTCCTCCACTGCCCCATTCGGAAACCTGGTTGTCCAGGAAAAGCTTTTCAGAAAACCTGAGAGGTGAGGTACAGCGCAGCACTAACGTACTGGTGCTCAGAATATTTTAGAAACGATGAGGGTAAATGCATCCAAGTGGAACACCGAAAGGTAATGCTCCACATTCTGCAACATTAAAATAGTAACTGAGGACACCACCACTTTTTGGCAATTCTCATATACTTTCGTGAGTATGTTCCTCATTTTCCAAGCCCACCCTCACCATGTAGGACAGTTTTGCACCCTCGCAGGCTGGCAGGCAGAGGTGCTCGTTAAGCTGTCCTGTCCCCCGTTATATCACCAAGCAGTTATATAATTGGCTTTTATATTAAAATAAATCAATGGCTCCTTTAACGTTGTTTGGGTTTAGCCTTACTCGTGGTTTGCTTGTTTTATGATAAAGTTTGCACAGAAACACAAGCCGACAGTCCCACACACAAAAGGCACCTGCCTCAGAACCCCCAAAATATTCCATCCGGTTTAAGGGGTAAATAACAACCAGAGGCTTGTCAATCTCAGCTCGTGGGTACAATCTGCCTACTTCATTTTCCATGAAGAATGTTCTTATTTGCATGCTGGAAGGCTGTATGCATATTTCAGAGGAGGAGTCACCCAGAAAACTGCTCTGTCACCCACGCTTCCTGTTGAAATGAACTCACAGACGTTTCGGCTCTCGAGTTGAAAGCAAAACATACTGCACAGCTTAACAATGAAACAAGGTTCTCCGAGTTCTTGAGAAGGTCTGACAAAAGATTATTGAAACTCTGAAGGTGGCCTTGAACTTCTGAATATGGTAAACTAAATCTGTTTCAGGGGAACTGAATGCGCTCTAATCCTATTATGCTGGTGTTATAAATTCTTGACTTGTTTCACAGACACTGGTGACATTTAACAAAGGCTCCCACAAGTATTTGCTCTGCTATCTGTCATTAAATTCTTTCATTAATTAATAAGGATTCTTGAGATTTTTTGGAATCAAATTAAACCAGAATTAAGCAAACAATGCTCACTGATACATCACCGGTATCTCAAAATAACTGAGGAATGTAAAGCCGTGATGGTCAGACAATTTGTAAACAGAAAAGTTTGAGCCTTTTTTATTTTATATCTGAGACTAGGATCTTATCTCACATTGGTTTGAAAACTCACCATGAAAGGACATTTGGAATCCACATTAATTAATAAACAACATGAGTTTTTAGGCTTAATACGGGGAATGAACGGGGCTGGATCCTCGTTATCTACATTTATGCACACGTCCTTAAGCTTGGAACATCTGCCAGCAGGATACTGCCCAGCATTACAAGGGCATTACTTGGCAAAGCTAATTGTCATAGCTGTGGCAGCAGCAGGCGGCCACGGCATAGCCACTCAATCCATACAAACAAATTCCGGCCAGTAACCACCCCATGTTTTCCTACTGGCCCTCTCATACTCGCCTGTGTCCTGCACTCTGAAGCCTCGCCCCTCAATAGTAAACCCCCTGCTGTCTCACTCTATCTCTCACTCTCTCTGTCTTTTGTAAAAGGCTGTCCTTAGCAGATTTAGAAGAATCTATTGACAGGAGCCAGCCATGTGTGAAACACGGTGGTCACGAGGAGATGAGTTTAATCATGCCAGCACAGTTTCTTTTATGGGGCCATCAGACAAACAGTGTTACAAAATGCTGTAGTTTCTCACTGAAGTCAATGGATGTTCAGGGGAATTCAATCTGCAGGAATGGGATTTAACCTGATTTAACCTGATCATATTCATGGTATGAACGATATATGCATCTTTGTTATGACCTCTTTATACAGTATAATAGAAAAGCATGTGCATATGTTTGTATGTATGTGTTCACCGTGGTTCCATCATCATAGTGTGTCTGTTTTTTTTTTTAGACCCGGTGAACCGTGGAGGTTTCCAGTGTTGTTATGCCAGCTGCTCCGCTCACGTCAGGCACAAATGAGACGCATACTCTGGCACCTCGCACGGTGAATGCCACCGTTGTTTATGAAAGCATGACGCATCACAGGGCTTCATTGACCGAGGCTCTCCACCAACAGTGTGCTAGACAGCGCTGGAAGGAACCTGGATCAGACCGACACTTGCCCTTTGTGGGAGGGACCTTAATATGTGACCGGACTTGAGGCCACAGGCAATGGGCTGTCATTTCGTCCACCCAGGTCTGATTAGAGGATCATTATAGCAGACACTAACATCCTCCCATCAATGTGGCATTTCGGAATCAGGGGGGCAGTGAAATGCACAGCAGTGATCTGATCGCCGTACTGCCATCATTTCAGGCAGTGTGATCATGTGACTGGGTTTTCATACATCAAAGTCATGCGGAAAGCACACCATGACATTTTGGAGGAACAACAACTAATCCTAACACAAGACTCTTTTCCTGAATAAAAAAAAGCAATCCAGTGTGCTTATGCTGGAGGGGCCCCATTCTGTCGGGGAGGTACAGCTTTTCCGAACAGGAGCTGGATCAGAAAGGGAACGTGTCAGTACTGAACAGAATACCATTTTTCCAAGCCTCTGCACTTGTAAACATTGTTTTTTATATCTATGAAATCTTAATTTAAATTTTCCATCTAACTTTTAAAATTAGTGCTGGCTCTGAAAAAAAATGTATCCTGGGCTGCATAACAGTGCCCAAAATCAAATTGCCCATTGGTCAACTGCATCCCGGCTCACCACTACAAATTAGACTCCTCTAATCCTAGTTACCTTTGAGCCACCCCTCTATTTTACACTAGGAGGACAGAAAGACAAGACAGATGAGATGGGTTTCCATGCACAGACTGTAGCAGACATATAAATAGATGGTATGTGCAGTATGTAAGATGTTAAGTTTCTAACAAAGGGAGTTGAAGTGGAACAGGAAGTGCTCAGCTGTCCCACACTGCATTACTTGTTAATATCAGTTAATATCAACGCATCACAGCCCTGTCCAATATAGCAATACAACTAAAACAGAGAGCAAAACTATAGAAGATCATTTAGAATGCATTCCTAAAATTTTGAGGCCAGTATCTGCTCAGCAAAACAATCTTAGCTGAAGGTTCTTTGGACCGCGGCAAAAACAATCTTTGTGTAATTGCCGAGAAGGCCGTCTTCAGGAAAGGCTGTGAGGGAATATCGGCCATGTGGAAAATCCAGGACGCTAATCCAGGACGGGATCAAACCAACCGAGCAGAGCGAGTCCCGGGGGGGTTTTAGCGCCGCAGATCACGCAAAAGGGTCATGGCCTTGGCCCTGGCCGCACAGGCCTGCAAGGAAGACTGGTTGGGCTGTGCTCAGTCGAACGTGGTGGGCTTCTGTGAGGTGGTGACACATAATGGGTCCGAATAACGCCGGGGCCTGGGGAGAACGGTAACATCACACCACTTGAGTTAGAAAGAGGGGCCTTCATATGTCTTGTTGACCCCTGAAGTGGCAATATTTTTTGAGGATGTAGGACCTCATTCTTGGTTTAATGTCCTCTGCAAGAATGCATAACCGTTAATAAGAACCATTAAATAATTAATGAACGTGCCAAAGCCATTCAACTTTTAAAATAACATCATTGACAAAGAAGCTGGACAAAGCTTGGTCTTAGTGATGAGTCTCTCTCTAAAAAAACCAAAAAATAGCTTGATTGAATCTTTTCCTTATCCAAGCATATTTACATAGGTTGTATAACAAATATATGCAGTATTTCTATTTGGCCATGTAACTACTGTTCATTAATTTTCAATGAATGACATTTTGATCCAAACATATTTGCATATGCCTCATAAATTATAAATATTTTAACTGGGGTAATATATCCAATTAGCCATTACTGTCACTTCCTTCTAGGCCTATTCAGACTCTCCTCATCTCTTCTATAAGTCATTCCCTATAACTATGTGTCAAATGCTCTGAGACCAGAATGAGTGAAAGATAAAGACTAATGGTTTTATTCTAGAGGATCCTGCTATGAAACTGCTGTAGTGAAACCTCGTCATGAGTCTTCCTTAAGGTTACTGGGAAAGGTTATGGCAAGTATTAATTTGCCACTAACTTTTCCCTCCTGCTACCTTCAATGTCTGTGGTTCAATCTAATCTAATCAAAGATCCACCCAACCGGTACTTGCCAGTTTACAGCTCTGACGCTGTTAGTCCTGCCTTTCACACCAGATGCTCTCGCCATGGACTTCTGGCAGCCCACCCTCCCACTGCAGGACAACAGGAGTTCGCCTTAGACCTGTTCAACTGCCAAGCGATGACCCATCAATAGATTAAATTGATTTGCAGCGATTTGAATGGTATCTTGTCCTGTTTTTAGACATTCCCCAGTGTGGACCCCCTCCCCCCCCCCAACTACATATTAGAATTCAAATGTCATTGGTGCATGCTGAATGCATGATGGCGTCTTTTAGTAAAATTTGAATTCTGAAGGTTGGAAAGTCACCGGGTGACTGGACAAGATGAATGTTGTGCAACTGGATTGACCAGATGTTTCACACTGTGTGTTGTGTGTTTCTGGTTTCACAAACTCCCTGCCTTTTAAGACTCCATGGGAAGAAAATGTTTGATAATCAAATGCATGGCATAACGAACGCTCCGTTAATTCAGATTCTCTGTAGTGCTGGCATTTAGTTGTGAGTACAATGGGGAAATGGGAGTGAGCTGGGCGGCGGGCAGAACCTACAGTCTGAATAAAACAGAAATGAATGGATTCCCTAGAGATTTGTCTGCCAGAGAAACAGCCCTGTTCCACACTACCACTTTATGAAGAAAATACATGTGCATACACACACGTACATGCACTCAAACACACTCAAACACACACACACACACACACACACACACACACACACATGCACAGACAAACACTCAAGCATGTGCACACACACATAGAGACACATGTACACATAGACACCGGCTATCTAACAGAGACCACTGATGAGTACTCCGCATCGCTCTACACTTCATTAGCCATCATTTCTGTTACCTTCAAATCTTATTTCATTATAATTGCCATCCACTTAGACAGTAGATTAGAACTTCTTTGTGTATTTTAGGAGCAAGATTAGTGTCCGCAGCTAAAGATCAATAAAGCCAACACACACATTGTATGGCTGCACAGTGCTTGTATTGAAAAGATTTGTATATTTAGAAGCTGACTTGACCAAACAAAAGTGGCTGTATCTTCAGACCACGGCTGAAAGATTGCACTTTTTTTGCTTATTAGCTATGCCTTAATGGACTAATACATCACTGACTGGCACTTGGAGCTCTCTTGTATAACGACAAGATTTAGCTTTTAATCAGGCTCCTAAAAGGACGCTTTGGCCTTTCTTTATGAAAAAAAACTTCTCAATCCCAAACCCTAGGAGCAGGAGTCCCTGCCAGCCCCCATCACCCCTCGGGGAAGGACAAGGTGTTCACCCTCACAGTTTTCATGGTGACACCCTCCCCTTCTTGGATATTACCTAAGTGGGGAGAATGTCGAAATCCACAGGCACGAGAGTCACCTCTGGAAGACTTTTTGAGGGTTAGAGTATCACCTGAGCGCCAATGCAACTTCCTGCTCCCGTCACACCTTCCATCCTCCCACCGCTCAATCCTGTATTTGTTCCTCTCACACTCGTATATAGGACATACTTCATACCCTAGACTGCAGGAATAGTTCTTCTATAACAGCATTCATATGCAACCTAATTAGTGTTAGGAAAAGTATACAGCTATGGCTGTCCTCCTGTAGCGTTCCAGCATATGTCCCAAGATCATGTCTCCCAGTAATATCTTATGTCTTTACACAGTGATGGATATAACTTGTTTCCTCACGCTTGTTACTTTTGGGCTGGAAGGATGTTTGCAGAATTACTGGCAGGTCATAGAATTCTAGGCTCCTTAGCAGGAATAAAAATATATCTGCAAAAGGCTTTCATGTATTCTTTGGTTGTTTTTTTATTAATGTTCTGATCAGAAATAACACACAGTTATGGCTCCATCAGTATCCTGCTGTTGTCTGACGTGTCTGGCTTGTCTGACTTTCTGAAGGTTTCTAATAAAGTACTTGCATGTTTTCCAGCTTTAGCTATTTACCTTAAATTCTGTATCACTTTGCACAAAATCTTGCCAAAATCAGCAAAACCCCTGTTTTTTGCCCGCAGCAATTTTCACTCTCCCATGTCATATGAATTAACTGTGGATACTATCGCCGTCACAGAGGCCAGTGCATCATCTTCCCTGAGTCTTGGATTACAGGGTACAGGGTTATCCCACAGGGCTCATAACCACAAGTCAAGGTGTGATACAGTCTGCGTTATCATGCAATGTTGACACCTAAGACTTGTAAAACTCACTGCTGAATTCATGCCCCATTTTTGGTTCTAAAGTCATGCACCAACCCAAATAGAGCAGGGCACAATGTAAGTAGAGATAAGAAGTATGAACTCTTATGTATTCTGTACCAGTTTCACAATAAATGAATCGTACTAGACAGGCAACACAGTCTCGATTACTACTTTTACCATGTGGTTAATGCCCTCCCCTTGACTACCAAACTCCATGACTGCTGACCCATACATGGCTACAGGACAAGAAGGGTGGGGGGGGGGGGGGGGGGGGGGTAAATAGGGGAA
>JAOVYW010030411.1:0-11979 GCA_025775045.1 Hiodon tergisus
AATTAGAGAGAGAGAGATAGAGAGAGAGAGAGAGAGAGAGAGAGAGAGAGAGAGAGAGAGAGAGAGAGAGAGAGCGCTTTGAAAATTCTTTCTTTTCCACCTGAAACCATATGTTGCTTCTTATTAATTCTGCGTCTTGCTCGGCGTGTCAGTCAAAGCCAGGGCTGTTTATTAAACCATGCGAATCACCCCCCCCCCCCACCACCCCCATCTCCATCTACATAAATGAGGTGGATTAGTTAGACTTGGGTGGATTTGCTTATTACCATGTCCGGACGGCCTCTTCAATTTCCAATCCCACATGTTTTAAAGACTCTCTTGTTTACCCATTGTAGAGTAAGAAATAAATAAATAAAAATGAATACTCGGCGGTCAATAGAGACGCGTTCATAATCTCCAGATACAGCTTGTTCCCACAGCATCAGCATCACTGGCTCGCGCGTTGCTCTCCGCCACTGCAAGGTCTCGGAGCGGACAAAATAATGAGTTGAGGAAGATGTGGGCTGTTGGAATAGATGCCAGATCAATTCCATGGTCAATTCTGTGACTCATTTGTTTAGGGGAGATTTCATGAGGAAAAAAATTGTCATTTTTTTAGTTTTTGGTGGTTCTGTAGGTATTTATTATACTTATTATTGTCATTCCTTCTATTGAAAGGGTGTTTTCAGTACAGTCTAAATCTGATAACTCTTTTTCTTTTGAATGTGGCGTTATGAATTGTTTGTGATTTTGTACTAGAAATTAATACTAGACTTAGGCTGAATTAAACTGCAACAGCAGTCGTCCTTAACCTGGATGAACTCATTTAAGCTTTTTGTTCATGGTTGTCATTGACGTGTTTCTATATCACAGTGCAGAAGTGGTGCTGTTAACCTCACATCTCTGCTTGTCTGTGTCATCCCCCCCCCCCCCCTCCCTCTGCCAGTCCTGCGGTAACATCTACAAGGGCCTGGCGCAGACGGGGGCCTGGGGGTGCTTTGACGAGTTCAACCGAATTTCGGTAGAGGTGCTCTCCGTGGTAGCCGTGCAGGTGAGAGAACTGCGACTGTTGTATTTTAGATAGCTGTGATGATTTATGAGTAATTAATGCAATGGGGGCTGCAGTATGACTTCATTCAAAATTCCTCATGTCAGGAAGTCTTTCAAATTTACATAAAACCCCAGCTTAAATCTCGATTTGTTAATGTTTCCGTCTCCTTCTAAAAGTGGATTTAATAATGTGTATTGCGAACAATGCTTATGGTGCTCTTTCAAAATTAAATAGTTCAGTTGCCTCTTGCGTGATTCATTTGATTTATATGTTTCTGTATTATTAAAAAGGGAGGCTGATGTAAGGGAATAGGTTTGCAGCATGTGCTCTGATTGGTGCTTGGGTGAAGAAGAAAAATGTGGTCATTACTATTCTACCAGGGTAAATTATGAATATGATGATGGTGGTGATGATGATGAGGACAGTCAAGTTAAAAGATCCAACTTTTAATTGGTATTAAAATATTGTCATTAACTACACTGATACCTATTCATTTAGTTTTCATTTAGCTGCAGGGATGCTCACCTTGAGTGACCAACTCGCAGGTTCAAATCCAGCTCATGTAATTTACATGGGTACCTGCAGGCTTGCAGAACCGTCAGGGGGGGACGTGGATCTTCTCCAACTGGCACCGAGCGTAAAAGAAACGGGTGGTTCGAAAGAGGCAGGGATTAGAGGAAACTAGGCGCACTTCCAGTCATAGTGGCGAGCCGAAAAGCAACAGCACAATCGACGATTTCAAACTTGAAAAAGCAAACACAGAAATAAAACAAATGTCAGAAAGCTTGGACAAGACGCGAGTATTAGACTGGCCACTCTGTTCAAGCCATCTAAGCTGGCGGAATAACATTTCATTGAAAGGTATAATTTTTTTCATTGAGATAAATATAATGGATTATTGGTTAGTGCGTATCCAAGAGCGTTCTCGCTTTTAAAATGATGCATCATTTCAGTACTTAGGGTTGAGTTTTAGAATCTCTGTAGAATATTTCAAGCCTGAACTGGCACAGCCGAGTGCTAAACACATTTAATGGAGAAATGTTCAGAACATCACGGTCCCCATTTAAATGTACAAAATTATCGAAAAACCAAAGCTGTGCTCTTCGCATGGTTTTTCGGATGGATTCATTATGTAAGTTGAGTTGGCATGAGGAAGAGGGGGGAAAACTTCGATTGAGTGTGCTTCGATTTTAAGAACAGAGCACTGTTGCCCTTCACAAGGATGTGCCGAACACCAAAACTAACAAGAATCTCATTCACAATCAAGTGTTGTTTTGCAAACAATCAATTTGAAATCTCTTTAGTACTTTTCAGTTCCATCACAGCTGACTCTGGGTGCAATTTTATGCAGGAGGTTTTGATTTATTTTCTTGTGTAACAAAGGGAAAAGCAATTATGCATTTCGTCTCTATTAGTTACCTACTTTTTTTCGGTCAGGCTGTTGAAGTGATCTAAGGATTCTGATATCATTTGTTTGCTAGTCAGAGAAAGGAAGCCTGCGGTAAAAATAGGCTGGCCCCTGGATGGCCCCACAGCATTAACCCTCTCAATTAAACGAGTGGATGACTCATGCTGTCATTTGGATGGAAGTGGATTATGCCTCAGATCAGTTAAATGATCAACATTTTCAGCGTTGTTTGTCTGCTCAGAACCTTCCGGAAATCTCCTCGGTTTCCTTTGTTCTTCTGCTTTCTGGCCTATGGTGTGTTTTCCTTTCATGAAGAAGAGAGTGATAAAAAAGTTTATAGAGAAAACTCGATTTATTACTGAAAATGACCATTTGAGCTCACGTTGTTTTTCCTGGGGATCCAAGGCCCAAAGGGTTCCCCTCCACCAGGCAGCCTAGTACATGCAGTGTCAGGTCTGGGTTGTGGTTTGGTGCCTGGGTTGATAATTGGGGTGTAGGGCATGCTGTCTTGATTCTACGAACTCCTGCATACTAAGGAACGTTGTTTCCCTAGCTAAGGGACTGTGACACAAGGCTCAACCACATACAGTTGTTTTGGAGATTACTTGAAATACGAAATAACTGTTGTCTTGGGACCAGAGCAGAGCAGTCACGGAAATATGCGCAACCTAATCCATTAAATATTTTGTTAGTAAGGAGGAGAAATTTGCGATCTATCCTGTCTCATACTGTTCAAACAGCTTGGTTAAGAATGTTAGGCCTAGCCGATAATGTTCAAAAATGTAATCTTTGGTTGACAAAGTTATGGGTCAGTTTTATTCCATTTTTACAGATTGCAAAGTTTTAAACTTTAGTCACGGCTACTCAGCTCAAATGGACAATTCTAACCTTTAATCCATCATGTGTGTCTCTTGATTCATTGAAGAAAGAAATCTAACTGGATAGAAGCACAGGCTTCGGGAGTTTTATTTCTGTCTGTCTGTGATGTCAGGTGGTAATCAACGATGGGGCCGAATCAAACAAACAAACAAACACAAATAATCTGCCATTAAAATACAATTATATTTAATGCAATTAGCAGAGTTGGTTTAAAATTATCTGAGTGATTGGATCAGGTACGTCCCAGCACTGGAAATGTGAAAATGAATGATGAATTTAGCAAAATGGTACATTACAGTACATGCACTGGCAGATGTTATTCATTTTTACTGTATTTAATTCAGTTGCTATTTTTTAGCAATGGCTGTAAACTGTCTTTGTTACTAATAAATTATATAAAAAACGTATGCTAAAAATACCTAGTATTCATTTTCAATAACAATTCCAGACTAATAAACCAGAGTTGATATAGTTAATTGTATTTAATTGTCCAGATTCGTTCTGAAAATCACAAAGGTGTATTAGAGTAGTGAGATGCTTTCAGAATTTCCAGCATTTGTGTTTTACTGCTGAATGTAACCATGCGCATAGCATTTACATGCACAACGGCGATGCATTCTAAAGTTGTTTTTGCCTGCATCCACCTTCAAATGCACCTCAGGTTTGACGTTGGCAATGGTGCCTCGCATGAGTAATGTCACGGGTAATGTTTGAGGTTTGAAGTGAGTCTCATTTCAGGTCAAGAGCATTCAAGACGCGGTCAGAGACAAGAAGAAGAGGTTTAACTTCATGGGGGAGGAGGTAAACCTTGTCCCCTCTGTTGGCATCTTTATCACCATGAACCCCGGGTATGCCGGAAGGACGGAATTGCCAGAGAATCTCAAGGCACTTTTTCGGTAAGCAGAAAATATGTGAGATTTGAGATTTGTCGACAAGATGATTTTCTGTCTAACATGCAAATAATAAAAGCAATGTTCTACAGAAGAATGCAATATTCTAAGAAGTGTTGTGTTTTCAAGGAATATTGACTGATTAAAAATTATGTACAACCACGCCAGTGTCATAAATTCATGACATATCATATTTCACGTTGGCGTGCTTTATCACACGGTGGTTCGAATGCACTGCCTTACTACGCTACTTAATCATATGTTTTCCTTCCCTGGTGTGTAAACGGTGAGCAGCTGCTTGTGCAGTTTAAGAAAAACAATGTGAATGCAATGGAAAAGGTCTGGGATGGACGCAGGCGTTTCTGAGTGCTGTCGGTTATTGTGCAACTACCATCCATACAATGATAAATAATCTTGTCAAAAACACAGTTATTATCATTTTCCTGCTAAGTGCAAAGCAGGGGTTATAGAAGTGGGATCAATGGCGGATTTTGTTGAAAAAATCGTTAAATCAGCATCATATTCTTCTGTATCTTAGACAGGTAGGTAATTTGTAAAACCTCAAGTAAAGCCTTTCCCGTGATAAGCATAATATCCTATGTTGTGCTACAACTCTTTTAAAAAAACATTCCATAACATTTCGATGAACCTCCCCATTTTTTATTTTATTTAATTATCTACGAAAAATCAGTTGTTGCACTTGCATGTGTAAGTGATCCCCTGCGGTTCCTGCATCCTAGGCCTTGTGCGATGGTGGTGCCAGACTTTGAGTTAATCTGTGAGATCATGCTGGTGGCTGAGGGCTTTATCGAGGCCAGGCTTCTGGCCAGGAAGTTCATCACCCTCTATCAACTCTGCAAAGAACTTCTGTCAAAACAGGTAGACTAATATCTGCTAATTCAACTTTTGAATTCTTACTTATACTATTAATTTGCAAAAAAAAGAACGGCAAAACAAACAGACCATATTAATGACTGCCATATACATGTCTGGACTAAAATCTTTTCATTAACACATTAACACATTTACCACTTTGTCTATTAAGAGAACTTAGGTTTCAATTGTGAAAGCTACACAATTATTCACTCCATTTATTGGCAAGAACCAGTATCTGCCAGTTGTAGCCAAGTGTGTCTCACTTATTATGCAGAAGTATTTATGTATCTTTAAATATCCTTGAGTTTAAAACCTTTTTTTTTACCTCAATGAAATTGACACGGGCTACTTAACTACGTACACATTTGCTACAGTGGCAGTATTCGTTCAAGAGAGGAGTCACGCTTGATTGTTATCTTGAACGGGCAGACTAAGCTCAGAGCAGCAGACAGCCTTTCAACGTGTCTATTAATCACGATTAGCTCTGTTTCATCCTCTGTCGGTTTTCACGCTTTACGTCCCCTTTACGTCTCCTTTGCTGCAGGATCACTATGACTGGGGCTTGCGCGCAATCAAGTCAGTGCTGGTGGTGGCTGGATCCCTGAAGCGGGGGGACCCCGAGCGGCCAGAGGACCAGGTGCTAATGAGGGCCCTGCGCGACTTCAACATCCCTAAGATTGTGACCGACGACATGCCCGTCTTCATGGGCCTCATCGGGGACCTGTTCCCCGCACTGGATGTCCCCCGTAAGAGGAACCTGGATTTTGAGAAGTTTGTTCGACAGTCCGTGCTGGGCCTGAAGCTACAGGCCGAAGACAACTTTGTGCTAAAGGTGTGTTGAAGAGTAATGCTGTCCGTTTAGAAGAGCGACATAAAACCCTTCTGCACGGTTCCCACTACAGACAAAGCCTAATTTGTTTGTGATGTCTGTTTTTGTTTTTTTTGCACCTTCCACTTGCCCCCTGAAATGCATAAATCAGCCAGAATTGTTTGGGATGGCCTCAGTTGGTTAATAATCTTCCAATCCCTTCTGCTATTTCCATTGTTTTCTTCGGTTATATATTATTCTCCAGAAGCGTTTTTTTCCTGGTGTTGTATCGCCACAAAATGAGGTTGAGAGTCGCGGAGGTCAGAGTGAATTGGCCAGAAGCAATATACCGTGAGTTATGATTGCACTTCAGGTGCCAGACTCCGATTCCTAATTCCAGACATTAGTGTGATGTTATAGATATCAAAGGTGTGGGTATCTGGAGCCATGGGAAATAAGTGCAATTTTCAGCAGGTCAGGGGGGCTAAGAAACAACAAAAATGATCTTTGACAGAAATGACCCCCCCTCTCAAACAAAGACAGTTAACATCAACATTCTCAGAGAGACTTTAAATGCAGGGAATAAAGACGGTAATATCTACCTTGGGAAGCAAATGTCAAGAGCTCAGCTTGATGTAATCGTTCAAACTATATATATATTTTTTTCTTCTTCTTCTTGATTGACCATGGGAAGCTGTAAAACAATTCTCTGGTGCTAATGGTGGTCGCCCATAGACATCACGTCGAGCCTGCACTGACCAAAGGGTTTTAAATGCTAAACCCCACTCTGAAGTGCGGGATGGGGAGCCCGGTCGATGACATTGATCGAGGATGCCATCAGCATTGTAGGGAAGATCCCTCAGCCTCAGAGGGAAGAGATTCATTAGCCCCCCCCCCACCCCGCCCTATTTCTCTATCCATCTCTCACTGACTTAAAGAGATGCCGAAGTCTGATTCTGTTTTGGATCAAAGCAACTCGTTATCACAATGCCGGAGCTAAGTTTCTCCTGCTTTTACTTTCTGCGATTCCCAAAAAAAATAGAAAAAATAAAAACGGACGGGGGAAGCAGTGTCACGGTGCACGAGAAACAAAACGTTGTCCCAGGCGTCGATACAAAATTTTCAGGAGCATAGGAGCTAAATGTAATCGAATGTGTGGTTGATCAGGGCAAGTGCAGATGCAACAGATGCCTGCTGAAGGAAGTCGGCTTCAAGCTGGAAAAAAAAACACACGCATGTCAAGAAGTGAAACTCTTTATCTGTTGCAAGCTAGTTAACGCTAGCTTGGGAGAGCTGGCAAGGACTTCAGTTATTAAGAGGACAAAAGTTATTGCACAGTAGCAACAAACTGGCTTAAGAGTTTAAGTTGAATTTTTTGTCAGCCTAGGAGGGAGTCTATTAGTGCAGTATTTAATATCAGATCATTTGTGGATGATCATATGCTATTTCGAAAGTCCAAACACATCTTAAAATGCACATAATATTTCTCACGTTGCAAGAATGGGTAAAGTATTTAAAAATGAAGCTTAGTTAAATGAATGAGAAAACAAGCTATTGACAGTTCACAGCAGACCAACTTGAGCATGGTAACTTGTCTACCCTGTCACGTCTCTTGTCGATTTTTGCACATGATTTGGCAGCATTCTGTTCCTCCTCCAGGTGGTGCAGCTGGAGGAGCTCCTGGCTGTCCGGCACTCGGTGTTCGTGGTGGGCAACGCCGGCACGGGGAAGTCCCAGGTGATGAAGTCGCTCAGCAAAACCTACCTGAACATGAAGCGCAGGCCCGTGTGGGCCGACCTCAACCCCAAGGCGGTCACCAACGACGAGCTCTTCGGCATCATCAACCCGTCCACTCGTGAGTGGAAAGACGGTGAGGGCTTGGTATAGATTCTCTAAATGGCCCTGCTGATTCAAGATACCTTAAAGGCTTACTTTTTTTTTTTTAATCCTTTGTTTTAACGCTGCGCTGAATTGCTGGCCTTTATGTGTTTTTTTTAGGACTTTTTTCTAATATTATGCGTGAGCTGGCCAACATCAGTCACGATGGACCAAAATGGATTGTGCTGGATGGAGATATTGACCCAATGTGGATTGAATCCTTGAACACTGTCATGGATGACAACAAGGTAAAGCCAAGAAATGGACCCTTATTTACATTCAGAAAAGGAATTTTGTGTATTCGTAAGATCATTCTTTCTTATTTTTGTAGGATAGTACCCTGAATATTAGGCTGTGTTGAATAGCAGGAAAAATGTGTGTATTATGGAAATAGGTCATTTTCACAGGTATACTAAATATTAAGCTTGTTATCTGTTCTCAATCTGAATTGATGTTACCCACATACTGATTCTGATTAGAGTTAGAGTAGTATGAAGAAATTGTTACTTCAGATAGAGTTATGAGTTTGGGCCCATTAGTGAACCCCACATAGCATCCATTGGCTTTGTGTTTAAAACAGAATGTGGACTTTTGGGTTGTGTTTGGCTGGATGGGCTTGAATGTAATTGTGTGTAACAGGTGCTGACCCTAGCTAGCAATGAGCGGATCCCTCTGAACCCAACCATGAGGTTGCTGTTCGAGATTAGCCACCTGCGCACCGCCACGCCAGCCACAGTGTCCCGAGCTGGTGAGGTGCCCCGCTCTTCTCCAGCACTCACTGAACTTAACATGGTGCCCATCAGGACCAGTGTTAGTGATTTACTGTCATACGCTATCTGTATCTATACATATGTGATGGAGCAAGGGCTTTTGTACTGAGCTGATGTTTTGCACTCTTTATCAATTAAAATAAAATAAAATAATGTGTTTCATTTTCTCAGGCATCCTTTACATAAACCCAGCGGATTTAGGTTGGAACCCCCCTGTGACTAGCTGGATTGACAAGCGAGAGGTCCAATCAGAGAAAGCCAACCTGACGATTCTGTTTGACAAGTACCTCCCCATTTGTCTTGACACTCTCAGATCAAGGTAATCCTGCACAATCACTATTAAGTTGTATGCAGGTTTTGGAAGGTTTAGATGCTGCGAGGACCCTTGTTGTCAAAATCTCTTCCGCTGTCTTGGTTTCACTTTTGAGGAACCTTCTTCGGTGTAAGCCAGAAGAGCACCATTAGACTAGCGTCTCGAGAGGGCAATGTAACAGTTTAAATAATTGCATTAAATTAAATAGAAAGGATGCTAGGGGATATTGAAGATCAGTCATTCTGAATCATTGCTCTTCAGCGTGAGTCAGGCCACAGAAGCCACTTTTCTCCCAGCAACTTGCGGGTGAAAAAAAATCCATCTTCTCCCTATTGCAGTAGTGTTCATTGTTGCAGCCTTGCACTTCTTGATGATGGATGCTGCGATGGAGAATTGTGGATTTATCTTTTTGAGAACTTTTATCTAATCCATGATCCAGCAAAATAAATTATTTTGCCATTCTAAAGTCTCCCAAGTTCCCCACAAAAAAACACATGGTAATGCCACATGTTTTGAATAAAAACACAAACAATTCAGATCCGGAAATATTACTTAAAATATCAGCAACGTATCTAAAAAAGTATGCATTGTTTAATATTAAAGCTAGATGTTTTACCCGATAAAACAATAAAATAAAATAAAAATAAAAAATAAAATACTAGTTATCAAGTTATTTGTCAGTAGCGACACAAGCAATATCTTTTTACTCAGATTTAGCATTACGATAATTAGTTATATCTGTTGAGGAAGCGATACAACTAAACTACATAATATCAGTCAGAACTCACAACCAATAAGATTTGTCAAAAATAAAACGATAAACTATCCTGTTACTTAAAAATGGCTGGACTCCCAAAAATGGCTGCCGGTTCAATAAACTCACTCAATGGCACATTACTCATGTGACCCGTGGAGGTTCTCTGTTGTTGTGCCCTGAAGAAAGGTGATTTGACTGAGTAGCTTCAGTAAATATTCAGCTGCATAGATCGGTTAGGTGTAGAATTGTGTGCGTGACACTCTAGAGAAGGGAGACCACTTGGCTAATTAATTATACAATTTAATTTCTTTCTTTCTTGGTTTCTGTTGTCATTTCCTTTATTTTAAAGTGAAGGAAACTAAGCCACAATCTCCCTTTAATGAGAAAAAATGTAAGAGTTTCTAAAGTGGCATTCTTTGCCCCTTGAAAGCCTGCATTGTGTGAGTTCCACTTGAACACCTAAGGACTTAATTTAACTAATTATTCCCTTAATTAAATTCCTCAAATTTTGCCCTTTCTCAGTTCTAAAGTCATTAGCTGTTTAAAAAAAGGAAGTTGAGAAATTAGCAAACAGTGTAGCCCTGCCCTGGAGTTACCAGGAATGAAGAGAACGGGGCCCGGAGCGTTTTGAACGGCTTCTCCAGAGTGTAACATCACAATTAGTCAGACCTCAAACAAGCCGAGCTATAAAACCAGGATTTAGACTGCTGGAATTCACTATCTTTTCCCTATGACCCACTCTCTTGTAATTTGGCTCCATTCTGATCTGATTCTGTCTCTTGGTATACCTCCTCATCACTCTGATCACAACTGGCCTTTTCGCTGGGTTTGAAGGGATGTGTGTAACTGCAGTGCTTAAAAACAGTGTCCTCAAATAAGCCATTTTGTATTGAGGTGAAAGACAGCGTAAGTAGACACGGATGAGGAATATAGATTTTAAGAGAATGTGACGTGGTCAGAGCCGGAAGTCTGTATTTCATGTTAGCTGAAGTATCTGCTCTTTCTACAGATTTAAGAAGATCATCCCAGTCCCAGAGCAAAGCTTGGTTCAGATGCTGTGTTACCTTCTCGAGTGCCTGCTAACACCGGAGCACACACCCCCAGACTGCCCCAAGGAGCTGTATGAGCTCTTTTTTGTCTTTGCAGCCATCTGGGCTTTTGGGGGGGCCATGTTCCAGGATCAGGTAAGCCTCTACCAATGACCCAGAATCCCTCTTTAATAAGTAACAAAGGCACACGTGGTTGTAGCAAGGCGTTTTATAATTTCTGATTGGTGTGTTTAGCTACAGATACGTACTTGTGTCAAAGATGCAGCTGTGACTGTCCTTGGAATTTTTGTCAAGGTCCACCTGTCGTATATGCCCACTATGTGTTATATGTTAATGGGATAGTTTCACACACCTAGTTTTTTTCCCCCAGCCTAATTAATCACACTGTTGTTTCTGTCACACCCTTTAGGCTCCCTGCCAAACATGTATTTGACAGTGTCCAGAGGAACCATCTTATCTTCTTCCATAACCTTTGTATTCAGGATGGTGTTTTTTGACCTTACATTTTGTGTGTTTATTTTGAGTTCATGGTCAATTTTTTTATATCTTATTCTCCAGTTGGTTGATTACCGAGTGGAGTTCAGCAAATGGTGGGTGACAGAATTCAAAACCATCAAGTTCCCTTCTCAAGGCACCGTGTTTGATTACTACATTGACCCTGAGACGAAGAAATTTGAACCATGGTCAAAAATGATTCCTGTATTTGAATTTGATCCAGAGAAGCCACTCCAGGTTTGTATGCTCTTGCAATGTAATGTTGAAATATCTCATGAAAAAAATTCATGTTAGTTAGAAATGTTAGTTCGGGGGGAATATGTTGTTACTAAGTATTGAAATCATAGCAGTAGGGACCAAGTCTTTCACAAGATGCAATGCAGACCATTACTGTTATTTTATTTCCCTAATATCAACAAGAGAAGATTGACATTAGCATACAGCTTGATATTGCTCATGTAATTTGTGTTTTAAGGCCTGCATGGTGCACACAGTGGAGACAATTCGGGTGCGGTACTTTATGGACCGATTGCTGGAGAGGCAAAGACCGGTCATGCTGGTGGGAAATGCTGGAACTGGCAAATCGGTCCTGGTCGGTGATAAGCTGGGTTCCCTCGATCCGGATAAATACATGATCAAGAATGTTCCCTTTAACTACTATACCACATCAGCTATGCTGCAGGGTATGTTTGTGGCAACATCGTGCGTGTTTTTTTTATTTATTGTCTGTTTTTTTTTCCAAGGCTTGCCTTCTTAGCATTGTGTATCTGTGGGTCTGAACAAAATGAATGTTATAATACCTGATTTCATAAGCATAGTTACTTTG
>JAOVYW010030411.1:12079-29476 GCA_025775045.1 Hiodon tergisus
CTTCTTAGCATTGTGTATCTGTGGGTCTGAACAAAATGAATGTTATAATACCTGATTTCATAAGCATAGTTACTTTGTCGCATTATGTCACGTTGCAACCGGCTCTGTCGTTATCAATACTTCATAACAGTAGCAGCCTTTCGTTTTGTTTTCTTCAAAGTTAATTATATATGTCTGTTGGGAAGTACACATTCCGTATTTATGCTTTTTGGAATGTGCAGAATTCTCTCTGTGCTGTAATCACGGTTGAGCTTCATAGAATTGTATTTGCTCTGCTGAGCTAATGTTAATGAAAAAAGTTAAGACATAACAAAGCAATGTTTTCATTCCGGAAGTTAGAGCTTTAAGGCCAGTCCGTGACATAGTTTTATACAAAATTTTTTTTTTTTTGAAGTGCAGAAAGCTTAGATTAAACCACCAGCATACTGAAACAAATGTGATTCGGACTTTTGATTCTTCAGTGTTTTATAAGCCAAACAACTATTAACATCAACTTAATTTGGTTTTATTCTGCTGTGGGTGTGCTAGCGACACGGCTATTGAATTTCTCACAGTTTCTGCAACCATTTACGACTCTTGGAAATGTATCGCGTTGGAGCAAATTGACACTTTTTTTTGCCTCTGGGACATCCCTGTGCAGAAATGCAGCCCTGGTGTGACACAATCTTTTTGGTTTTATATTTCTATAGCTGTAAAGTGTTTCGCCTAAAACCAATACCAATACCGCATTCCTGCTCTATCCCAGCAATTTTAGAGAAGCCCTTAGAAAAGAAGGCCGGCCGGAACTACGGACCTCCTGGCAGCAAGAGGCTGGTTTACTTCATCGATGACATGAACATGCCAGAGGTGGATGCGTACGGAACGGTGCAGCCTCACACCCTCATTCGGCAGAACATGGACTACAGCCACTGGTGAGTTTACAATGGGTCATCAAATCATCAACTGGAAAATGTAAATGTTAAGTACTTTTGATTGTCTGGGGAGAGCTGGACACACACACACACACACACATCATACACACACGCGTGCACACACATACCACACACACACACACACACACACACACACACACAAACACACACTCATATACCATATTCCATGCACACACACAGTCAAACTTTTTTAGTACTCATATCAGGTCAAAAAATACCCTAATAATAACATTTTAAAAACAATTCCAGAATACTTTAAATATTAAATGAAATTATTAGACGTAGGTCTGAGAAACTGTATCAAAAATGTATCGGACATTCTAAGGAAAGACGCAGTTATATTTAGTACAGAGTGCTGCAGATCAGAATAAGAATGATTCATCATTGTCGAATATGGGATGATAACTTGCATTCAAATTAAAAGAGGTCAAGTCAACATTGTGATTAAAGATTTTTTAACCTTTCAAAAATGTGAGGTAAAGAAAGGGCTTTGAGACTCTTGACTGACACAGATTCATAGCAGCTGGAAGAAAAACCCAGCTGTGTGTTTTGGATGTGTGACGGTGAGTCCCTTTTTCCAGCCGAATGAGTTCTGTGCCAGCTAAGACGGAGCCTGTGTGTTGCATTCCCTCAGGTATGACAGAAACAAGCTACTCCTGAAAGAGATCCACAACGTGCAGTATGTGTCCTGCATGAACCCCACAGCAGGCAGCTTCACCATTAACCCTAGGCTGCAGGTATCTTCTCAGAGGCGCTCGCTTTATGTCCACAATGTGTCACCCTTCTTCTCCTCATATACGGGCATTGGTTAATGTTGTTGCTTAGACCGGCCAGGGACTCGGTAGAAAACAACCATTAAACAGACTGACCGGAGCTATAATAGAAGTGTTGGAATGTAATTTCACTTTAGTGCAAGACCTTGAATGAGTTGTGAGCAGGTGAAGTGGTCAAAAGGTGAATACGCAATTTTACCGAATTGACGTCCGGTAAAAAGTTAGCGCTTGCCCTAAAATTGGATTTGAACACAAGATGAATGTTTGCGCTATGTTGACCGACTGTCCCAATCTGGCCGAGACCGCGTTGTGCGGTCTGCGCTCTAACCCCAGTCTCTGGTGCTGGCGGTTTTCACAGCGCCACTTCTGCGTCTTTGCGCTGTCGTTCCCCGGGGCGGACGCCCTGACCACCATCTACAGCAGCATCCTGAGTCACCACCTGCGACGGGAGGGCTTCGGGGGCGTGCTGCAGAGGAGCTCTCCGCAGCTCGTCCAGCTGGCCCTGGCTCTGCACCAGAGGGTCACCGCCGCCTTCCTGCCCACCGCCATCAAGTTCCACTACATCTTCAATCTGCGGGACCTTTCCAACATCTTCCAGGTGCGAGCTCCTCTCTCTGCCCTTTTTCAGGAATCGCGGCGCTGACTTTGTGCCCGAACGCCGACATGTTCTGAATTCAAATGAATGTGGCATTTTGTGACGGTCCTGGCGGGCCATATGGTCTGGTGTTTTGTATTGGTGGCTTACATTTACGGAAGGTGTCACTCGAAGTATCCTATGCGATGCCAATCTAGGATGTCTTGACTAAACTGAAATCTATAAATCCCCGTTTACAAGAAAATCAGAGCATAGGGTCATGCCCAATTGTCCCACTAGGGAAAACCCAGGCAACAGTTATTATTATTTTATTTTTTTTGCAGCCATTTCCCCACAGCACAGTGAATTGTAATATTCTGTCAATAATACCAGAATCAGCTGATGAAGACTCCATTCCGTTTAGCCGACACTCAACGTGCATCTTTAGAAAGGAATCAGTCTATGCACGTGTTTTTGTGTCTTCGTCTGGAATGTATCAAAGAAGCGGAAAGACTCTGACACAGCTGAGAGATCATAGAAGTCTTAGTCTTAGTTGTGCTTTGTTGATTCTGCCCCGAGTTCAACTGTCTGGGGGAAACCAAGGAAGTAAAAACCACTTCAGAGTCTCCGGAACTGAAAACATTTTATATATATATATATATATATATATACACTGATATCTGTTAATATATTTATATATTTTGCGCAAAGGACAACGGATGAGGTTTTCAAATACATGCGACACCTTATATCTGAAATAAATTCACCGTATGGCAAACTAATTTTCTATACCAATTGCCTAATTAGTAGTCTTAAAAGGTCCATTTTCAATGACTTGATAAGAGCTAGTTTTTAAAATTGATCTGATATCTGCATGCTCTAGAATAATTGAAACTCTATAGGGAAATTCATTTTTTATTTAACTTGTCATTTCAAAGCTGTTTAAGACAACCTTTTCTTTTTGTGATTTGGTTTCTGAGAGAATTCCGCTCTAGCTGGTTGAGCATGTCCTGGCTTCGCTCGCCCGAGCTTAAATTTGACTATATTTATTTAATCATACTGCGGTCCCACTTAATGTGTCTCAGTCCCCATAGCTGATTTTTTTAAGGAAGAAATTTGTGGATGTTGAATAATTAAAATCCATTTTCTGAACCTGCTTTGATAAAAACAAACAACACTCTTCTACCTTAAATTTATCAGACAATGTTGGAGGGGTGGGGGTGGGGGGATGAGGGCTAGTTCACTCTAGGAAGAATGCACTTGTCAGACACTTTGCGTGAAGGACAATCTACGCCTGGGCTTGAATTCAGACGGCTGCATTTTTCTCCCCTGCCCCTCTAATAGACAGCCAAACACGTCACGGAGGGGTTTCAGGTGCAGCACTCCAGCGCCGGAGTTGTCTGGAAAGGCCCCACACTTTACTCCTGCACATTTAATGACATTTGGAGGCCGAGAACAAGCGAGCTGCCAGTAAACGGCTGGAAGGGCCCAAAAGAGAAATTATCTCACTTTGTCCCCACGGCGAATATCCATTGATTTATAAAAAAAATAAAAATAAATTAGCAGACCTTAAGTAATAATGCCCTCAGTTATTTTTGGAGCCATATGGTCTTGGCGCATGGGGCGTGAATATGTGAGGTTTTTTTTTTAAGTTAAAGATAGACCAGAACATTTGGGGCTTCAAAATGTTTGCTTGTTTTTTTTATTATCATGGGAAAATTTTGTAATGTTAAAAGTCTCGAAGTTGACACTTTATTACGCTGACCGTTTTTACAAACAGCCATGGAAAGTCTGAGTCTGTATGTTTCTCTGTGATTTCACAGTTATGGAGGACAGCTTTGCCGTGCCCATTTTACATTAGCATGTGTTTATTTAACATTAGAATGAGTTTGCCTTGTCTTCGGGAGTTCATTCCCTGGTCAGGCATGATGTTGTACAATCTTTTACATGGAGGGTTAGTCCTTATTTCCATCAATATTTCAATCTGTTCGCCATTTATAATGTAGTTGTAATTAAGTTTATGTTTTTGCTTGTCAGGGAAAAAGTCAGGGAAAATGTATCATCCTAATGAAAGTGTAGAAGCGTGCTGTAGATATTGGGATGTTTTTATTATTTTTGTGAAGGTTAGGGTTACACAATTCTGTTATGCTCAATTTAGAATTATAGCTCTGTTCTATACTGAGGCTTAGGTTTTCAACAAACCGTCTAGATAAGGAGTCAATCTGTTTTAATAAGGCATGCTATGAATTAATTTTGTGATCTTTCTATTTACTGAATAGACATGGTGCACCTTCGTTTTTCTCTCGATATGAGTTAGATATGATTTCATATTCAAAGTGCTGTAAATTGTCCTGTCTTTTGAGGACCATTTATTGTCAGTCAGTGCCTGCCCATCTTTTGCAGATCTCTTCCCAAGGGCTCAGCTGCATGGCTTGGTCTGGGAAGATCTGGCTGTTGACATCCTGTGCACTTAAATCATTAGCAAGCGTTATTTTATTCCTTACAGTTGTTGTCTGCAATCACGTCAGTTTCTTGCACCATTTAACAGTGGATTTGGGAGACAATTGTCACATTGTGCTCAATATTGTGATTCATCGGTTCGGCCTTTCGGTAAACTCGAGGTGACAGCCGTGATTTGCAGAAGCGGTCGCCAGGCGAAAAGACAGCATCTGTCTCACCACACTGCCCCCCCCCCCCCTCCAGCAGCTAACGGTGTGTTTGTGTGCGCTACGGTTCACATTGCTCTCAACCTGGCGGCGTTTTTTTTGCGTCAGGGATGAAACTGAACTGATTAATGCTATATTCATTTAATGGTTTGCTACTATGTAATCATCCCGAAAGGGCTGTGGGGAAAGGTCTCAAGCTCTTGGAGTGGAAACTCGCCAGTGATTGCGGTGACCCCATAAAATTCCTAGAGTTCATGGGGGATGACCTCATATAGTTTTGCAATTCATTCTACTATTATGGCTCATGTCCAGTGTACATTATCCTGAAATACACACTCAATGAATTCATCTCTTTAAAGGCTGTGAAGAAGGCTGTCTTTCAGACTTTAATTTAATCTCGAGCATACAAATCCTTTTGAAAAGTTCATTGGCTGATTTGAGTGGGCTTCCCTCTGCTTTTCAATAAACCATATGCATATATTTTCACACAGGAAGGTTCTTAACAGCACAAATAAGCAACCACCCACACTGACAGTGTTGCAATGCAGTTTAGCGGTAAGCTTTTAACAGACTTGGAAACTATTTTAAATCAGGCAATTTTTCATTGAGACATTCCATTATTGGCTTGTCATGAAGCAGACCAGTTTGAATAAATTCTGATCAGTGTATGTTACCCCTATATATATCACAAGTTGACATAACACAGATCTGAAAGGGGCATTATTGTTGAGAAAATAATAAGAGACTGAAATGATTAGTCTACATAGTGTTTCTTTTTTTTTCTTTTTTTTTCCTGTCATTTGTTCTGCAGTAACTTCTGCATTCATTTGGTTGCAATGTTTAGGTTGTTAATAAACTTTCGAAATAGCAATTTGTTTTTTAAAGCTGTTTTGGAAAGTGTCATACAAGGCGTTAAATTGCAATTTGTGTGATAATATCACCTTCATATGTTGAATGGTTTGTCAACACTGCCTAATTTATTAATAAAAATGTATCAAATCTGCACATATTTTCCTCACTTAATGTAGAAGAACTACTACAATTTTAAATTAAGTTTATTGCATTTATTGTAATATGTACAGTTACTCTGTTGGGTGTAGCTCTATGTATTCAATATTTTTATCAAGATCAATTTTTATACACAGTAAATAAAAGGCCTGATCTTGTCGAAATATGTGATTACTGCTAAATTTAAGGCATCTTACTAATCCTCTTATTAGTTACTTAAGAATAATGCAGCACTTGTTCTCTAGATAGCTTGGTGTACTTTTGATTAGCTTTGAAAATATATAATTTGTTTTGAGGGTATTCTAATGCCTTGGTTTTCAAAGTGGGGGCCGCCAGGGGACGCCATTTAAAAACAACAACATTTGCCGTAGTATTGTAAATGGGTTTTTAAAGACAGGGGAGCCCTGGCCAGAAGCTTCTGGTATTTGGAGGTCCTTGGCATGGAAAATGTTAGGAACCCAATTAATGCATTATTTTTGAGGTTTAGAAATATATTTACCTTTTGTTCACAATACGTGTTCAAGTGCCTTTATAAAATAAACGTGCCCTTGTGTTTTTCTCTTTACAGTCCAACAGAAAATCATTTCAAAACAAATACGTTTTTGTTTTCACATAGCTACTTGCCATATTGCAACGTCTGAGTGAAGCGAAAAAGCAAATGGTGCTTGTTTCCTGCTGTTTTCAACGATGCAATTTCTCCCAGCAAATGCTAACATTTTACAACAGTAGAAAATTACAAATAAAACAATGTATTACGTACTTTATACGTACTTTATACTTTGCAAAAAATATAAACAATAATTTTAAAATCGCACTTTTTGCATTTTTGACGAATTGGCCTACAAATATTTTATTTCCCTGTTTGAATATATAAAAACACCTTGTGGTTCCATAAATAATTCCCCAGAGTTTAAGCATGCTAAAATGTCTTAAAATAGGTATATTAGTTCACCCATCTAAACAGCAGAGAATATATACTAGGAACAATATATCCTGTCTTCTGGACCAATAGTAAATGGTGTCATCTTATCCTGACAGAACTGACTTTATTTATATTCACCAACTTTAAAGCAGGACCAGCACGTATACAGAAATGTATTATCACCCAAGAGATTGCCAAAATTTGAATTCATATATAGCATATATGTTCAGCATATAGCACATAGTATATATTCATATAGTAGTAACTTTTAATTAATAGCAGTGAGGGCTCTTACTGAATATATATAGTTTATTCATTGTTTATGTTTGACAAATCAAAAGTCACTGCCATCATGAACAGCAAATATAATAATATAAAGCCAACATAATGATGTGCTTGTGAATAAAACTCACTTTCTGTCTTTTTATAGGGCATTCTTTTTTCTTCAAGTGACTTTTTGAAGACTCCACAAGATTTGGTGAAGATTTACATGCATGAGTCTCACAGGGTGTACAGAGACAAAATGTTGGAGGAGAAGGATTTCGAAACTTTCGACAAGATGCTGTTTGAGACAGTAAGAAAGTTTTATGAGGTGAGAGTCCAGCCGAGAGAGAGAGAGAGAGAGAGAGAGAGAGAGAGAGAGAGGCATTCATGCACTCCTGCTCCTTAAGTGATAGGAGTCATTAAAGCACAAGTTGGGCTCCTTACACTGGACTTCACTGACCAGCCTAGCTAAAGGGAAAGGAGTGGTAATCAGAGAGCACCTGTCAGGGGCCAAACTATCAATCCAGCAAATTGGAAAACATTTTAATGGTTCCCGTGTCAGCGCTCCCAGAGTGGAATCACAGGGAGCTCATGCCAGACTGTGAGAGCTGACATCTCCAGCCCTAACTGCTGGTCTTTACCTGCTCCATTCTACTGTCACGGATCATCCGGAAGCATAGCGATGCGTGGATGTCTTCGCGTCAGGGTGTAGACGATGCGGTGGTGGATTATTGTCAGTAGCAGGATAGCGGATAAAAGATGAAAACCAACAATAAAGTATGTTTTTAATATTACCGTTGTTTGAAGGATAGTGTAGATTCATTACATGGTTGAAAGTATTCTGACATCCCTTCAAATTAGTGGATTCGGCTTTTTCAGCCACACACGTGGCTGACAGGTTTATAAAATTGAGTGCACAGCCATGCAATCTCCATCGACAAACATTGGCAGTAGAATGGCCCTTGCTGAAGAGCTCAATAACTTTCTACGTGGAGCTGTCAAAGGGTGCCACAAGTGAGTTTGTCAAATTTCTGACCTGTGGAAATGTCTAGGTGCAATAATAGCTCAGCTGCAAAGTGCTAGGCCACACAAGCTCACGGAGTGGGACTGCTGAGTGCTAAAGCGTGTAAAAGTCTTTGGTTGCAACATACACCTCCAAGTTTCAAACTGCCTCCAGAATCAACGTCAGCAAAATAACTGTTCGAAGGGGGCTTCGTGAAATGGCCGAGCCTAAGATCACCATGTGTAATGATAAATGTTGAGAGTGGTGGTGAATCACACTTCACCATCTGGTAGTCTGACAGACTAATCTGGGTTTAGCCGATCCGAGGAGAATGCTACCTGCCTAACTGTATAGTGTCCACTGTAAAGTTTGGTGGAGGAAGAATAATGGTCTAGGGCTGTTGTTCATAGATTGGGCTTGGAAATTTAGTTCCAGTGAAGGGGAATCTTGATGCTAAAGCATTAAATGGCATTACAGGCGATTCTGTGCTTCAAACCTGTTTCAGTATGACAATGCCCTGTGCACAAAGCGAATTTGTCCTAGGTCAGTGTGGAAGGACTTGCCTGGCCCACACAGAATGGAAGCAAAGGGGGCTCCAACTCCATATTATTGCCCATGTTTTTGAAATAAGATGTTTGACCAGGTGTCCAAATACTTTTGCTTTGTAGTGTATAAAAGTACATTACACATCAAATTGAAGCAGAAATGTTAATGGTTATTATGACAAAAATTTGTAACATTTTATTCTGTGTATTCTCTGTGAGTGCATGGTGTTTATTTTCCTTTAGGATATAGAGGAGACCCTTGAGGAGACTAAAGCCATGAACATGTACTGTCACTTTACCTCTGGGCTTGGGGAGCCAAAATACATGCCAGTGCAGTCATGGGGCACACTCAACAAGACCCTCCTGGAGGTTCTTGACAACTACAACGAAGTCAACGCTGCCATGAACCTTGTACTCTTCGAGGACGCTATGTCACACATGTAAGAGAAAAACATCCATTACATAAATGTATGTGATGGTGGTTATTATGACAGTGTGTATAAATATAACATTATTGTAGAATAAATACAGGCAGGAGATTGAGTACCAGTTCCTCTTTACTGGTGTAATGTAACACATGTTCCTCGAGAAGGAGGGTGAACCAGACATTGGTGCTGTGACTCGGTTCCTTGACGACTGATGCCAATTGGTCAGGGAATTTAGAGGGGTAGAGTGTTCCAGGGGTTGTTTTGAAAGAGCTCATTACTGACAATGACATCCCTCCCTGGACTTAGATACACAAGTACAATTAGTTCTTGGAGCTAAAGACTTAAGTCTGGGAATTTACTCGACTTGGGTGTTCAGCTCAATTAACTAATTGTCCCCCTTGTCCTTAGGGAGGTTGTGACAACCAAGTTCAATCCCAGCTATGGCAACTTAAGTTGCGGTAAAAAGCCAAGGGGTTGGTATTTGGATCGGGTGTGTTACATATACATAACTTTAAAAAAAAAAGTTGTACTGTTAAAATGATGCTTGTGGGAATATATATATATATAAAAACTTTCAAAACATCAGCTGACATAAATGCTGTGTTATGTCTGACTTACTTGCTATGTTTTTTTTCTCCCTCTTACCCCTTGGATTCACCCATTTCTCCTCTCTATCGCTCTCACTTTTTAAAATCTCACCACGTAGCTGTCGCATCAACCGCATCCTGGAGTCTCCCAGGGGAAATGCACTCCTGGTTGGAGTGGGCGGCAGTGGCAAGCAGAGCCTGACAAGGCTTGCAGCTTTCATAAGCTCCTTGGAGGTGTTTCAGATTACTCTCAAAAAAGGCTATGGCATTGCTGATCTGAAGGTAGGTTCTTGTAATGAAAAAAGAGGGACATTGGTGAGATCCTTCCTTTTCAAACCGCTGTTTTGGTCAACACTTTGCTGCGTTGCCAGGTCCCATTCATTCAAGAATTGCCATATTAGCTGGAGGAGATTGGCAGGTCACCATATTATTTGCAACTTTTCACATACATCTACTACTAGGACTTTTGTCTCTCCTTTTTCAGCTTGTAATAGCTATGACATTAAATAAAATAAGATATAAGATATATATTGTATAAGATAATATTTGTTCCCTGGCTCCTTGTTTCAGAGTGATTTAGCTGCACTGTATATCAAAGCTGGGGTGAAGAATATTGGCACAGTGTTTCTGATGACGGATGCCCAGGTGGCGGATGAAAAATTCCTGGTTCTGGTCAATGACCTCTTGGCATCGGGTAAGAGTTTTGCACCTATTCACTGTTTTCTGGCTCATTAAGGATGAATGTCGTTCTGTAATAAAATAGTCATTAAAAGTCATTAAATTCAAATTTTATGCAAAAAAATGTCTAAATTTCTACATAAATTTTTCAAGAAACTATGCATAATGCAAAAAAACCCCCCAATACATAAGCTGCAAATTTTAATTGGTTTTAACTACTCAAAAGTGTTGTCATGAATTTCTTCGGTGGAAGTCAAACACTTGCCGAAACTGTTATCCCTGGATGCTGTCTGAGATCCCTGTTCCGTTCAGGTGTGGTAATTGGCATAGTTAACCTGTGCCATCCTATGCAGCAAATAAAGGTGGGCAGAAATGCAAACTGATGCGTGACAGAGGTCGATAAATTTGAGAAATGCTTGGCGCTTTTTCTGTGCAATTTTGGGTAAACACTTTTGCACCTTGTCGATGTTTAACCTGTAGGTGAGATCCCTGATTTATTTGCCGACGATGAGGTCGACAATATAATAGGAAACCTGAGGAACGAGGTCAGAGGGCTGGGGCTACTAGACACCAGGGAGAACTGCTGGCGGTTCTTCATCGATCGTGTGCGCAGGCAGCTGAAGGTGAAGTACACGCATGTGCACCGGGAAGTTCCTCAAATATTTCCTAAATAAATCTGTGGAGGAATTTTTATAATTAAGACAGCAGACATGTTCTAGAACAGATATTTAGATCTGGTTCTTGGGTGGTTTTTGGTGGTAAGCACGTTTTTCATTGAACACGTTTTGGTATTGATTTCAGTAATCTTTTGAGCCGCACATATATCATCATACATTATTATGGGTAAAGGGGAATGGCCTCTGTAAATTAGATACATTTGGCCACTTAATTCAACACACATTGTACAGCAAAGTTTATTATGTATGTAGAGTATACATTTATCATCCTTAAATCTCCTGAGTTGTTTACCTCAGCAGTGCTAAATTGTTATTTTAAATGCACATTTTTTTAAAAGGCCGGAAATCTAGAGGGACTAAGATGAAGGAGTCCAAGGAGCCTGCTTGTCAGTTAATAAAGGCCGCATTAAATATAATGCTCTTACGCTGTGAACCCCCCCCCCCCACTTTTAGGTTGCTCTATGCTTCTCTCCTGTGGGTAACAAACTGCGGGTGCGAAGCAGGAAGTTCCCGGCAGTGGTCAACTGCACAGCGATCGACTGGTTCCACGAGTGGCCGCAGGAGGCCCTGGAGTCGGTTAGCTTCCGGTTCCTACAGGACGTCGAGCACATTGAGGTCCGTGGTTGTACTGTTCCGCCCTTTCGCTCAGAAACCAAGCGTCTGTCACACACACACTTTACCGGCTTCTCTAAAATGACACCCACAGCTTTACACAAAGAGTGAGCAACAAGCATTGTTCCGCCTGGAGAATGGCCACTTTTTTTATGGTCTGTCTATTCTGAGTTGGTATGTACTTATGAAATTAATTGAAGACACTATTCAAGTCATATTTTTAAATATATAAATATGGCAAAACAAAAGAATAGATTAGTTGCTCTATTCTGCTTTTAGGTGATATGGACTTGCTTGGAATTACTTTTTTTTACTTTTAAAACTTTAAAAAAACATAATGACATGGAGTTTACACTTAAAGACAAAAAATGAACATTTATAGCTATAAAATGCCTGTCTGCGGATATGCGGATTGTTCTGCAGGTGAGGTATTGTAAGCTAATATTGTGCGTTAACTTGAATTTTGTATTCCTCCAAATGTAGGCAGAATTAAAGCCCTCTGTCAGCAAGTTCATGGCCTATGTCCATACCAGCGTAAACAAGAGTTCTAAAGATTACCTGTCCAACGAGCGTCGGTACAACTACACCACACCGAAGTCCTTCCTGGAGCAGATCAAGCTGTACAAAAGCCTGCTGGCCCTGAAGTGCCAGGACCTGACCACCAAGATGGAGCGGCTGGAGAACGGCCTACAGAAGCTCAAGAGCACGTCTGCTCAGGTGCGTCCACCGTGCACGTCCGCCGCGCACGTCCGCCAAGCGCGCCCACTGCTCAGGGCCATCTGCAGGATGACAGCTCTTTCACGCTCTTTCTTTCTCTCTCTCATTATGTCTGCCGTCAGTATCCTCCATATGGCTTTCAGCATCATCTCAGCCAGGTGTGCCTACGCCCAACAGTCAACACAGTAACCATGCTTCTCTCTCTTTCCGATTATGCCCCATTTTAGTTGAATTACAAATAATCTACAAAAGTTGAATTCTCAAACTGAACAAATTTATAGATGAAAGAAGACGCATTTCACCAACAAGAGCAGAGAAAAATAGAAAATGTGTTGATTGCATAAGAATTTAAACTCCCGAGGCTATACTGCATTTAAAGCTGTATTAAAGAAATATTTTCAGTTAGTCTCTACCAGCTTTACCCACCAGGGTGGTGCAATTGTAATAAATTATTCTTGTCATAATCGCTTTCTTTCAAGTTGGTCGGGGGTCATTGATGGGCAGCAATTCTGCTGCGGGGGGGAAAGTCTTGACTCAGATTATGTATCAAATTCAAATGTCTGAGGATTTTTGACTTGAGTTTAGTTTAGTTTGGCTACTCCAGTGTGGTTTTGGCTTCATTTTTTGTTTTTTGTTTGGGTCATTTACCTGTTGAAAGGTGAATCCTCAGCAGACTGAAGCTGGGTCTCCTGTAGGATTTGTCTGTGCATTGCTCCATTAATTTTCTCCTCAATCCTTACAAGCTTCTCAGAGCCAGCCTGATGAGAAGCATCCCCTGGACATGATTTAACAGCGTACGATGAACTGCGCGCTGTGTTGGGTTTTCACCAAATGTTAAGCTTTGCATTTAGAGTGCCAATTTGGTCTCATCTGACCAGGGTGTTTTGCACCTGAACTAACTAAGGTTTGGCTTGGCTTATGCGGACAATATATTATAAAATGGAGAACAGATTGTAACTGAAAGAGAAATTTGTGTAGACTGGATGTATTAAATTCTATTAAGATTGCAAGTAGAACAAAATGTACAACTGTGCAATGGGGCGAATACTTTTACCAGGCGTTTCCCAAATGTACATTAGTCTTGGAATTAGAAACAAATTGTGGACAGATTTCCTCTGAGTGTGTCTGAATTTGTAGTCCTATCTTCTACAATCCCTCGCATTTTCAGTGTTAATCTATAACATAATCTAGATGTGCCAGAAAGAGACCCCATTTCCATTTCAGTGATGCGCGATTCAAGGCATGTTTCAGGTTGTGACACATCTGGAAGCTTTCCACCTCATTGTTTCATCTCAGCCTGTTTTCAGCTGTCTGTTCATCTTCCCCATAGGTAGCACAGCGCAGGCATTGTGCAGCAAAAGCTAGATTTTATTTATACCTTAAGCGCCGATTTAAAAGTACTGATTATGCTTCAATTATGCTTTGGTATTTTAATACATGGGTAAACCCCTTATTCCCTCTGGTCATTATTACAATGGAAGACATTTACGTGCAGCAGGCCCTTGTGCTTACAGGCAACTCTGACAGAAATGCACATCCTTTACAAAGTGGCCTCCTAAGAATTCTCTCACTGACATCAGCAGCTTTTTTTGTCTCAGAGTACATTGTTAAGGTTTATTATCTTGCTTTTAAATCTCAGTAATAAGTTCAAAGTGTCTCAGATGTATTTTTTTATGAGTATACCTGGCTGGTTTGAAGGTCAGAGAAGACATCTGCAGAAACAGATTTCACTAAAAGCCTTCCAACATCCGTCTCTCAAAAACTGAGGATCCATTGCTTTGACAATGGGCTCTGTGCTGCGCAAAGCAAAAATAGGACTTGTTTTGTGTTTATCCCATCTAATGGTAGGATAACAAAATGAAGGGGAGTAGTCCTTAAAGGCTACTCTAAGATTTGACCTTTTTTCCTATTCTACGTGGTACACTGAATTAGCCTCCAAGAAAAATAGCCTGATGGGAAGATGTTTTTAGACAGTATAGTAATAATACTATTCCAAATGAAACGTGAACTAAAGGATGACATTTCAGTAATCCAATGAGTAATACAGCTGGAGAATGACTGAATAAATTAGTAATCTGTGCCGAATATTTAAAAAGAAATAATTTTTATATTGAGTATTTTGCTTTTTTAAACGTTATTTTGTATTGGTGTTTTTCCCAATACACTTTGAATCACTAGGTTTTAAAAAAATATTTAAAATCAGTAAGGCTTTCAAAGACTCTATCAAAGACTCTTATAGCTGAGGGTCTTAATTTACAGATTCAGAATTAAAGCTAACCTAGTAAGCCCAGAGATGTGTACCCAAATAGAGTCAATGACTTTTAAGACTTCCACTGTGATAGGAATGGTGACCCCTAACAGAAACACAATTTTGTTTGTGTGTGTGTGTGTGTGTGTTTGTTTGTGTGTGTGTGTGTAGTCACTATTATCAATGACCTTTCAAATGTTTAGTATCCTAAATCCTTTTTTATAACACAATGATATGCCGGAGGTATTATTGCATATATGTTCTTGTGTGTATGTTGCCACGGAAATAGTGATAATGGTAATATTCCGTTGTGAAATGGCCTCCTGATCATCTTACAAAATCTGGATAACCTTGATGAACTGACTTTTCAGCAATGCACAAAGTGCTGTATCGAGGACACATCAAGTTCGAAAGGGCCATCGCTCTCATATTGTTTACTGCTGTAGAAGTGCATTTGAAATAAGTGCTTAAATAACTGATTTAAATAAAGTTGATTATGAAATTATGGTTTTAAAGGACCCATGAGGTTTAATATTGCCTAGGTCTGTGGGATTAAGGATGAATTATTTCGCCAACTAAATGAACGATAGGGGGCAGGGCTATTTTGGTGTCAGTGAGTTCAAAAATTAGCTCTTGCATCTCTGCTGATTGAGAACCCCTTTTAGTGAAATTTAAACAGTTTTTATTGCGCCACTGACATATTCATACGCCAATTCTCGCACATATTACACAATGTATCTTTATTATGGAATTCTGCCTTTTATATACTCGCCACACAATCAATTAAATAATCTAGCCACCTCGTAACCAATGAGCCTGAGCAGTATTTCACATTCTTTCCCTGTTTTGTTAAAAGAAAAGAATTTAAGAGAACATATGTCAGCCTGATTGGCTGTTGTGTAACCACTCCCTTTCCACGTCTATACGATGATCACTAGCTTAAGCCTACCATTCTAACAGTTCTAACAGTTCTAAAAGTTACATTTTCACTGGCTCCACCATTGCGCACAATGGGAACTGCAGCGTCGGCTTGGCTGTGCCCCAACTCGTGACATACTGTAGTGCTGTGATCACCAAGATGGTGATCACCCTAAACGGTTTTATCAGTTGAGCAAAAGAAAGGCAAATCTATGAACGTATCACATGCTAGCGTTTTAATTAAATATCCTGCTTTCATTTAATACCTATGTTTCCTTATCCGTTATTATTATTATTATTATTATTATTATTATTATTAATATAACACAGTGCTGAACCGGGCGTATAACTGGTTGCAGAATCTGCCATGGATATATGCAAGCTGTTTATCTGATACCCGTTAGTGCACTTACATGCCTCTAAGTCAATTATTTGTTCATCTCTTTTCTTGTCGTACAACCCGTAATTCGAGGAGTGATGCAGATTGTCTTTGACTCTTTTTAGTTTCCCTCTCCATGAAGTCTTTTACTATAAACAAATTGTCATACCAGTGAGCTGAATTTTAATGTAATAATTTCAGCTTTTGGTGAAATTTGTTTCTGCTTTGATGGAAAGGCCATTCAAAGACATAACTTTATAGCACTGTGTGCAAACCACTTTATACCTGAATCCTTGTTAAATGAAAGTATTTGTAATTGTTAGGGGGGAACACCCCCGCTGAAGAGTGGATTTCTGTGTTCTGTCTCGCTGCGATCATTACTGGATTTCCCAGCTCCTATGTATCACATTAATTGACCACAAGATCCCTACTTGATTTTGTTATATTGCATTGTTTTATTATCCTATGCAAAATAAATTAGCATGACCCAGAAGATTCCCGCTCTTTTTATTAAGTAGTCCATGTGGAAATGAGAATACATATCCGATTTCTAATTTGAAATCTTTATCTCTCCCAGACTTTCAAGTCCTACATGCTTTTGAAGACCTATCCTGTTGTTTTGACTCACATTGTTTTATGTTTTAGAAACCCTTCAAAATTGCTTTAATCACTCATATGGAAGTTATAACATGCTGAAACAGAATTGCGTTGCATTAGCAGCATTTGAAATGCAGTTAAGGTGCTCCCACTGAAATTACTATTAGCTGTCATTTGCACTGAAGCATGAAACTCACTGATATTCAAATAAATTATTGTATGTAATTATTATTTCAGAATAAATATTCTATATGCTATAATATTCTATAATGGCTTGTAATTTATTTAACATACTTAATATGTTGTTTTTCTATTCTTCTATTCTTCCTCTCCCTGTTTTTTAATACTCTTGTTCCAACTCCCTTAATTGGCAGTCTGCTAATAATATGTGATTAAACCTTACATATGTATCGTACATTAAAAATGAATCCTTTCATTCCTGACATTTTCTGCTTTGCAATGAAGGGCCTGGAAATTAATTTTGGGAGACGGACCATATGTGTTTGGTATTAAGAGGGTAGCTGTAGCTTGTTAATAAGATTCTGAAGATACGTGAAAAGGTTGTTGTATTTCCTAAAAACTGCTGTACGTGTTTTTAATTATATTTAATCATGGCAGTTTTAAGAGGTATGTATTTTCGATTAAAAAGCACTTATTTGAAGATCAAATAAAGGTATTTCAAGAAGAGATCAGTGGTGCTTTCATTGAATGACACGAGAGACGCTGTTAAAAGATAAGGACAAATTATTAGTTTTAATAGTAATGTATATGGGGGGGGGGGGGGCAAAACATAACAATTAAAAGGCATTTAATCTGTTTTTGTAAAAAACCAATCTTGGGCCAGGTGGATGACCGGAAAGCCAAAAAGG